>OZ023174.1:4581689-4784189 GCA_963678695.2 Diplodus puntazzo
TGTTTTGAAGGCCTCGTGGTAAAGAGCTTTCTAGGGACAAAGGTTCAGTAAGGGCAATTCACTTGTTAGTGGTCTGCCAAGCAAACCTGGTGTTATTATTGTAAGTTACAGGTTAACTTGACCGGACTTCAGCTATCTTCAATGGCAAATGCCTGAGTGCTGTCCATCAGAGCTGATAGCTGTGGTTTCCAAGAATGGCAGCCAGTCAGGCCATTGATCAACTGCAGGTATTGGTAATAGCGTATCCTACGAGCCCTTGTGCCATCCCGCTAACTTAAAGGTCCCTGTACGATGATACAAACCTATGGTTGGTAGAAGCGAGCACATAGTGGTCGTGTTTAGCTTGGGCCTCGGCCTGGCTAGGGACATGCTCAGGGCCACGGTAGAAGCTAGCCTGACGCCATATGCAGCTCTGTTCTCTGCCCTCATGTCCATGACGAGATTCACATGCGACCTCAGTGAGCATGGTAATGCGATGCCTTTGCTTGAAGATAATGTTGAACCTCTGTGATAAAACAAAATGAAAACAATTGCAGGGATTCATTTTCTTTGCAACTCAGTGCAACAGCATCCTGCATGATAACACCATGCAGAGATCATTACAAAGCTGTTACAAGGCCCTCGGCCTCACTGCCCAGCAGGCCACTAATAAGGATCTGATTGTGCTGTGGTGACATTTTTCGTTTGGAAGCAGTTGTTGAGGTCATGTTCATGGTAGAAGTGCAATGAACTGATAGCTACAAACAGCTTGAGCGGTTGTTAGTTTGTCTGCGTCCTTCTGAGTGTATAAACTATGTTGAGCAGAGCCTGTTGTGAACATTGGCGTTCTTATTCATGGTAGAAGTGCCGCGCATTGAGAGCTACAGCTACAGCAGAACTGAGCGGAGACGTGTTGTTTTGGAGGCCTCGTGGTAAAGAGCTTTCTAGGGACAAAGATTCAGTAAGGGCAATTCACTTGTTAGTGGTCTGCCAAGCAAACCTGGTGTTATTATTGTAAGTTACAGGTTAACTTGACCGGACTTCAGCTATCTTCAATGGCAAATGCCTGAGTGCTGTCCATCAGAGCTGATAGCTGTGGTTTCCAAGAATGGCAGCCAGTCAGGCCATTGATCAACTGCAGGTATTGGTAATAGCGTATCCTACGAGCCCTTGTGCCATCCCGCTAACTTAAAGGTCCCTGTACGTGTTGACATACCTATAGCAGGTCCCTGTCTGATGATACAAACCTATGGTTGGTAGAAGCGAGCACATAGTGGTCGTGTTTAGCTTGGGCCTCGGCCTGGCTAGGGACATGCTCAGGGCCACGGTAGAAGCTAGCCTGACGCCATATGCAGCTCTGTTCTCTGCCCTCATGTCCATGACGAGATTCACATGCGACCTCAGTGAGCATGGTAATGCGATGCCTTTGCTTGAAGATAATGTTGAACCTCTGTGATAAAACAAAATGAAAACAATTGCAGGAATTCATTTTCTTTGCAACTCAGTGCAACAGCATCCTGCATGATAACACCATGCAGAGATCATTACAAAGCTGTTACAGGGCCCTCGGCCTCACTGCCCAGCAGGCCACTAATAAGGATCCGATTGTGCTGTGGTGACATTTTTCGTTTGGAAGCAGTTGTTGAGGTCATGTTTATGGTAGAAGTGCAATGAACTGATAGCTACAAACAGCTTGAGCGGTTGTTAGTTTGTCTGCGTCCTTGTGAGTGTATTGAAGGTTTGTTCTCAGTTCAGGTACATCTCCACTACAGCATGCAAATGTGCGTTCAGAGAGTGCTTGATCAGCTTTATGAAGCCTTTGAGGTTGTTGTCTTTCGAACTAATAGCTTTAGCCAGCTTGAGCGGTTGTTAGTTTGTCTGTGTCCTTCTGAGTGTATTGAAGGTTTGTTTTCAGTTCAGGTACATCTCCACTCCAGCATGCAAATGTGCGCTCAGAGAGTGCTTGATCAGCTTTACGAAGACTTGAAAGTTGTTTTGCTGGAGAAACATCAAGGTATAAAGGCTAACAGTGTTAACTAAACAATGTTGAGTGCAGTTAGCTATGACAACCAGTTCACCACCGTGGAGTTCTCGTCACAAAAGTTCAGTAACAGCAATCCAGTTGTTAGTAGTCTGCCAGGCAAACCTGGTTATCAGGCTTGTGTGAACCGGCCAACCAGAGCAGACTTAGGCCCCGCCTCAAAACCCACAGGATTTAGGGAGTGTTTTTACAGTTACTGGATAAACACAAAAAATATATGTAAAAATATATCTTGAAATAAAATGTATTTGAAAATACAAGTCTTCTCACTGTTAACAACTCGACTCTCTATGAGTCCTGTTAATAGCCCACAAAGTGCGTTTTTTGACAACCTGAGAATGAGACTCAAAAATCAGCTGTCTTTCAACAGAATTGCTTTATGAGTATACCAACATCACGCAATTAATCAATTGATTAATAATTGTCCTCCATAATGCAGGACACTGACTTGTCTCACTTTTCCTCTCTAAGGTCTCAACTTTCTGCTTTTAATGCTGATTAACTTAATCTATAATAATACATCATGTTTGATCAGCAAATTTTTAATAATAATAATAATAATAATAATAATAATAATGATAAAGTTAAAAATGCAATTTATGCAAAATATGAAAAGTATTTAACATGTATATCTTCACTGTTCAGCCAAAACATGAAAACAACTGACAAGTGAAATGAGCATTGATCATCTTGTTGCAGTCAAATGTTCTGCTGGCAAACTTTGAGTTCTGTCATTTCTGTGGAGCCTCTTTGACAAACACCATCCACCCAAACACCGTTCAGACCAACTACACCCCCCCATGGCAAAGAACCCAAGGTGTCAAACTGGCCTCCTCATTCTCCCGATCCCAATCCAGTTGAGCATCTGTTGGATGAGTCAGAACCAACTCCCATCCATGTGGGGCCCCCGTGGATCGTTCTTGGCTCAGACTGCATCCAGTGGAAGCTCAGTTGGATTGAGATCTGGGGAATCTGGATGCCAGGTTGACACCTTGAGCTCTTTCCCACATTCCTCGGGTCATTCCTGAGCAGTTTTTGCAGCGTTGCAGGCGCATTGTCCTGCTGGGGGGGCACTGCCATCAAGGAGTGCTGCTGCCATGAGGGGGTGTACTCGGTCTGCAGCTGTGTTTGAGTGACTGCTGTTTGACAAAGAGACGTCCACATGAATGCGAGGACTCATGGTTTCACAGCCGAACATGGCATTGGAACACAATGATCCATGTTATTTATTTCACCTGTCACTGGTTCTAATGTTGACGCTCTCAGTGTATACACATGTTAAATGCTTTTTACAGATACACTCAAAACCTCCCAAAAAAGACTAAAAATCTTCATAATGACATACAAAATAAATACACATAAAAACTCCACAAAACTTCACAAATACACAAAAAACCTACATAAATATACACAACACCTCCACAATGACACAAAAAACCTCACCAGTGATACAAAAACATCATGTTTGATCAGCGAATATTTAATATTGATAATAAAAAGCTGGAAATGATAATAATAATAATAATAATGATAACAATGATAACTATATGATAATATCGTTTAAAAAATCAATTTATGCAAAATATGAAAAGTATTTAATATGTATATCTTCACTGTTCAGCAGAAACATTAAAACAACTGACTAGTGAAATGAGCATTGATCATCTTGTTTCAATCAAATGTTCTGCTGGGAAACTTTGAGTTCTGTCATTTCTGTGGAGCCTCTTTGACAAACACCACCCACCCAAACACCGTTCAGACCAACTACACCCCCTCATGGCAAAGAACCCAAGGTGTCAAACTGGCCTCCTCATTCTCCAGATCCCAATCCAGTTGAGCATCTATGGGATGCATCAGAACCAACTCCCATCCATGTGGGGCCCCCGTGGATCGTTCTTGGCTCAGACTGCATCCAGTGGAAGCTCAGCTGGATTGAGATCTGGGGAATCTGGATGCCAGGTTGACACCTTGAGCTCTTTCCCACATTCCTCGGGTCGTTCCTGAGCAGTTTTTGCAGCATTGCAGGCGCGTTGTCCTGCTGGGGGGGGGCACTGCCATCAAGGAGTGCTGCTGCCATGAGGGGGTGTACTCGGTCTGCAGCTGTGTTTGGGTGACTGCTGTTTGTCAAAGAGACGTCCACATGAATGCTAGGACTCATGGTTTCACAGCCGAACATGGCATTGGAACACAATGATCCATGTTATTTATTTCACTTGTCATTGGTTCTAATGTTGGTGCTCTCAGTATATACACATGTTAAATGCTTTTTACAGATACACTCAAAACCTCCCAAAAAAGACTAAAAATCTTCACAATAACACATAAAATAACCATATACACACAAAATCTCCACAAAGAGACTCAAAATCTTCACAATGACACAAAACCTCCACATAACTTCCACAAATACACACACAAACTCCCAAAAGACAATAAATATTCATAATGGCACACAAAATAACCATAAATACACACAAAAACTTCACAAAACCTATAAACCTCCACAAATTCACTAAAAACCTCCACAAATACACAAAAATGTCCACAAATATGCTCAAACCTCTATAAATTCACTAAAAACTTCCACAAGTTCACAAAAACTTCCACAAATACACTCAAACCTCCACAAATTCACTAAAAACTTCCACAAATATACTCAAACTTCCACAAATACACTCAAACTTCCACAAATACATTAAATGTTCACAAATACACTAAAAAACACAAAATCCCCATAAAACCTGCACAAAGAGGCGTGAAACTACCACTGCTCTTCTTTCTCATCTTGCAGGTGACGGACGGTTGAAAGGACGAATCACCAAGACGAAGAAGATGAGCCAAACAATGCAGACGAGCCGCCACAGGAGCCTGAAGGGAAAGTGTGAGTATCTTTCACCTGGACTTTACGAGGGGATTAAACATGGCTGATATACCTGCAGAGTGCTGATGGTCACTGTTGGTTTCTCCAGAACCAGAGCAGCCAGGAGCTGAAAGTGTGGGCAGAGGAACCGGCTGTTGAGGTCAAGTTGGACGACGGTTTCCTGAACTGAATCCTAATTTCCTGTAATCAAGTTTTGTGGACTGACATGTTGTCTGGTTGGTGCTCGGCCCAGGACAGGAAGGCTCTGCAGCAGGTGATCCATCCATCCACAGAGCATCAGTGACAGAGGAGAGGTGAGGTGTCTGCTCAGAGCTCAGAGAATACTGAAAACACTAACAGAACCAGAAGGAACCGCTGATGTAGCTTCTGTCCTCAGACTGTGAGACTCCTGAACATCCTCAACAACATAGACTGCTTTGGTTTCTGTCCGTCTGTGATGAAGCATTAAATGAGTCAAACTTATTCTTCAAACCTGGTGTTATCTAATGTTTTCTTTCAGATCAGTAGTAAATGTTGTGCTGCTCGCAATCAGAAGCAGGAGGTATTTTCTTTAATTAAGCAAACTCACAAACATTCTTTCATTCATTAAGGCAGAAACTTCTCAAATATTAATGTTCCCATCTTTGTTTTTAATAAGTGTTTTGTAGTTAATGAGTACGACTGAGGGTTTTGTCTCTCTGTCACAGACAGACCGCAGGTGTCACGGAAAATAGTAATAAAGCATTTAACTAATTGTGCAATAAATATAGGCATTAATAAAATAAAATATTTGTCTAAAATAGACTTAATTACAAAGTTTTCAATCTGATAATAAATGTGTCATTATTTCATGTTTTAATGCAGCGGGTGATCCATCCATCCACAGAGCATCAGTGACAGAGGAGAGGTGAGGTGTCTGCTCAGAGAATACTGAAAAGACTAAAAGAACCAGAAGGAACCGCTGACGTAGCTTCTGTCCTCAGACTGTGAGACTCCTGAACATCCTCAACAACATAGACTGCTTTGGTTTCTGTCCCTCTGTGATGTAAACATCTCTGTATGCGAGTGTCTCTCCTTGGATAACACTCTTTTACCTGATTGTGTGTGATTGGTTGCAGGTTGTCCAGGGAGCTGACTGGTTGCTGCTTTGAAGCCAGGAGTTTAAGGGCCAGCTCCTCCCAGTCCCTCGGGGTTCTCCTCTGTTGTCCCAGACTGCCAGCATGGTTGATTTTGTACAAGAAGTGTTTTAATTAAAGCCATTTAAAAATGCTTCGCTGCTGGTGGTGCTTGGGGGACAGGAAGAGGGGAGTCTCATTTTCATGTTGGACCAAGGTTTCCCCTAGGCCCTGGTCGTAACAGTAGCATTAAATGAGTCAAACTTATTTTACAAGCCTGGTGTGCTCAAATGTTTTCTATCAGATCAGGAGGAAATGTTGTGCTGCTCCCAAACAGACTCACTCTCTGCTGTATAGACTTCAAACACAAGAGTGCCACCGACGCTCAGAAGCTCCTGTGTTAAATTCCAAACTTAATGTCTGGAGGAGAACAAACTAACAGTTTTCTTAACTCGCTGTCGTTCCTCCCTCGTTCAGAATCTCCTGATGCTCACAATGGAACAGTTTGGCAATAAGAGTTTTGGTGTTTTTAATATGAGCAGGAGGTATTTTCTTTCATTAAGCAAACTCACAAACATTGTTTCATTCATCAAGGCAGAAACGTCAATCAAATATTTATGTCCCCATCTTTGTTTTAAATAAGTAACCATTTTGTAGTTTATGTAATGTACATGGCTGTCGGCCATTTTGTAACCCTCTCTCTCTGACAGACCACAAGTGTCAGGTAAAATAGTAATCAAGCATTTAACTAATTATACAATGAATATCGGCATTAATAAATTATTTATTTTTCTAAAATGAAATACAAAGTTTTCAGTATCATTATTTAAGGATTTTACTCGAAAACTACACAGTGAAAGTACTTTATTCAGGCAAGTAGTTTAGGAAGTATTAAGTTTAGCAGTATATGGATCTTGCAGTACTTCTGGAAACTGTTTTGTCTTTTTCTTACGTCGTCCTTTATTTTGAAATCCGGAAGGATACCTACGTGATACCTTCAGTTTATCGGGAATAATTACTATAAAAGTCTCGCATGTTTCATGGGTCAGATTGTGAGACTGCAGTCTGACCCACAGTCACTGCCAGCAGGTTTCATTACGATCACCTTAAACGTTAGTGCATTTGCGGACTGGGAAAAAAAAGGTGGTGCTGATTTGAGGAAGCAAAGGGGAACCACAGCTGACCGCAGTGCTTTGAAACTTTCACAATAAAAGCACGTGAGCGTTCTTCATATTCTGTCAACTGCCAAGAACAAAAACTGGTCGTTTAGAGTTAGAATAGTGTATTACAGTAGGTTTTCTCTCAGTAAACACAATTTTATGCGTGTTTTATAACACGAACTAGGAAATTGTGAATCAAACTAACGCTGCTGACGTTTCAGCTGACGTCATTTCCGTTTCTGGTCGGCCAGCAAGGAGGAGATTGTGTCGTGGTGACGGTATGACACGTTTAAAAACTTTATTAAAACTGTTTCTAAACGATTAACAGGCTGTAATACAAGCGACATGTAGCATAGTCGTTTATAAAATGACACTAATGTAAATCTGTTATATAATATTTTAACGTTAACGGTCGGCGGTGTTTTTCTGACCTTTGCTAATGCTAGTTAGCTCTGTTGTGCTAACAGTCAGACAGCAGATCAACTGCTGCTAAATCACTCGGGAGAACTGTGGAGGACACAGAGAGGACAGCTAGTTATTGTATTTGTCTGCGTGACATACAGTAAAAATAAAGTTTCATACCTTTAAGGGGAACCACCGTTTAGCTTGTTATCCATTCAAAGAGGATAAGAGTTAAGTACATTGTCAATAGCACCAAAATCTGGGGCACAGAAGTGTATTTGGAGCAATATCACCAAAGACAAGCTCATTAACCGTCAGCATCTCATATTTGTCTGTCTTCTCCAGTTCAACACCGCCTGAAAACATGTCTGGGAGACGAGCTGCCCTGAAGGCCGTTGACTGGCTGGCTTTTGCAGAGAGGGTGCCACCCAACCAGAGGACCATGTTCAACGCCCTGAAGACACGGAGCGATGCTATTGCTGCAAAGTCTGTACCCTCT
Source organism: Diplodus puntazzo (assembly GCA_963678695.2). Taxonomy (NCBI): domain Eukaryota; kingdom Metazoa; phylum Chordata; class Actinopteri; order Spariformes; family Sparidae; genus Diplodus; species Diplodus puntazzo. The sequence continues at coordinate 4,589,746 of OZ023174.1, forward strand.
GTTACAAACCGTTTATTCTTCTAACCCAGAGAAATCCTTACTTTTCCTCCTTTACCCGCACCACCATTTCACTTCAGAATAACAGTATTGAGCGCATATTTTTAAGCAAATTTAGCAGGCAGTACATACACAAAATGTTGGCAATAAAGCTCTTTTTTGGCTTTCTTCTGCAGGCAAATTACAATTAACTGGCAGCTCTAAAGTACCTGTAGTTGTTGGACTATACGTGTAAGAGTTTTATTTTGAAAGTCCAGCTGAAGTGTTTCTAACCAGGTGATCTGTGTTCACAGGCTCCGCTCTCTGCCAGAGAAACCTGCCCCCATTGAATGGAGCTACTACAGGTCTGCTGTGGCTAATACAGCCATGGTGGATCAGTTTGAAAAGCAGGTGACTGATTACAAACTTCACATTTAAGTCTTTGTACTGACTATGTTATTATCAGGCGCAGTGATGGCTGTGAGACCATAACTTTTCTTTGTGTCTCCTCTCAGTTCAACGCACTGAAGATCCCTGAGCCTGTGGACACTCAGACGGCTCTCATCAACGCTCAGGAGGAAAAATCAGTGAGTGTTACTGTGTCATTTAGAATTATATCGTCTAAAGGTTTATTTGATTTATTTTGCAGTTCGGATCACATACAAAGTGGTGGCAGTGGATGGCAAATCTATTTTTAATGTGTTTTTCTTTTCGTCTTCTAGAACGCATCAGCTGTTGCCTACATCGAAGCTTCCAAAGCCCGTATCGCTGAGTATGAGAAACAGGTGAGGATTAATAATGTACAAGCTTCTTATTCTATCCACCCCGTCTGTGTGTACCTTTAATACAGGGGTTGGAAGTTCAAATCTACAGTCTGGATGAACTAGTAGAGTTTTGACATTTGCTGAATTGTTTCAGTATCGTCGGAGATGAGAACTGAGAATCAACAAGTATTGAAAACGCTTCCAGGATAAATATCTGGCTCACTGTCTTAATTTACTTGAAACACTTAATCAAAAATCCTCCTTTTTGTAATAATGCTCTGCTCTTTTTTTCTTCCCCAGCTGAACAAATTCAAGAACATGATTCCCTTCGACCAGATGACCATCGAAGATCTGAACGACACTTTCCCAGAAACGAAGCTGGACAAAGTGAAATATCCTTACTGGCCACACAAACCCATCGCTGATCTGTAAATGTACCATCCTGACTGGATTCTCTAAAATGTATCTTCCACCAAGAGAAAAACCTGTATGTGTAGAAAAGTCTAATTTCATCTGTTCAGGAAGTTAGAAAAGAATGACTATGAATGTAGGAAAAACATGACGTGTGTTTTGTTTCTTCCTGGTTATACTCCTGTGAGTAAACCCCAAATAAAAACGGCACTATTTTCTGGCTCTTTGTGATCAGTGAAATGAACTAAAAGGTCGTCAGTGTTCACAGGCCCTTTATAAACAACCTCGCAGACCCCTCGCAGGCAAAACAACTGTTATTTTACGACTGGATTTCTCTTCCCAGGCGTCATGAACTGAATTTGATCTGTTGGACTTTGTTTTCTTTCTAAATTTGGTATGAAAAATCTTCCAACACTCACTGAAAAAGCCAAGCCCGCGTGGACACACTGATGAGTTTTTAAGTACACACTCGGCCAAGTCGCTCTCAGCAGAAAGCAGAGTTTGGTTTCCTTCCCTCTCGGGGTCCCTGTTGTCTTTGGTCCAGTGATTTGTAGTTGTCAGTTTTGTGCATCAGCAGGACAGAAGAACTCGTGTTTATTTACTCGTGTCTGCAGGTAGAAACGGCTTCACACACTTGAACCGCCGCCTTGTTGTAGTAGAAACATCACTGTTGAGTTGAGACCGATTGAAGCCATCCGTCAGCAGCAATGATCGCCGCTCCAGCTCTCTCTTTATGCAGTGTCAGTCTTGTTCAGGCTTTGTTATGACTACAGCATAAATCTACATTTCACCACAGCGAGAAATTTGAGCGGTCTCTCTGGGATCGGAGCGAGACTTTAAACATGAAGCCCACTCTGAGCTCTCACTGCACTGTTATTATGGCTTTGGCTTGTGGGCTAATACTGCGCATGACTCTGGTCCATCGGTTCAGGCATGATTGTGATAAGTAGAGGATTGAACTGCGGCCTCAACCTTGTTATTGTCTAATCATTCACCATAAATGGGGAGAGAACATCGTCCTGCAGGGGGCAGCAGTGGTCTGACTGAGAGAACTGTTAACTGTTTCAATCCAGGTTAAATCCATTTATTCAGGCCAGTGTTATTCTGAGGAGTGAGAATTTTACTGTGGTAGTCAAAGTGGGAAAATGTCATAAATTCCGTAACTTTTCTTTAAAGGGTTTAACTTTGTCTGCAATTTATGAGGGTTTTAGGAGAAATTACACATTGATTTTAAGAGAAAATAATCTCCATTTCCTAAATACTGAAGAAGCCATCTTAAACTTACTGAGAACCTTTAGCTGAAATGGTCTTGGTTTAAATTAGATGCCTCTTTGATAAACAAACACGACCATCTGTGAGGTAACTGGATATTTGTTATCCGGGTTGGATAAGTCATTAAAATTAAATCTATTTTTTAAGAGAAGAGGATGAATGAGGAGTTTCATCCTTGTCATTTTTTTGTCCAAAGATGGCAGCAGATTTGATAAGAAATCAAAGTTAATTTCAATCTGTTGAATAAAATCTAAAAATAAATGGTAATTTATTTAGATCTTTCGATTGTTAAAGTTAAGCAACGACAGCTTTAAATATATAATCTGTAACAATTTTACTCTGTCATTTTATTCAGTCAACGTGTGTTTCATTCGGTCACCTGTCGCTTTAAGAGTCACAAAGTGAGGAAGGAAATGAAAGTGAAATAACAATAGAGTTTAACAGTGTTCACTGATTTGCTTGAGGGACAGAAATTACACGCCGAGTGTTTTAAACGACTCATATTCGTGTGAAATTCGACTTAAAGTCTTATTTTATAACGATGGTTTCTTGTGTATTACTCATATACAGCAGATAGTGGATTTAGTTGATACAGCAGCGTTTAGTGAGCTGAAAACAACTCGATCGCTTCTGTCATCCATGTTTTCTAAACATCCCAGCTGATGTTTGAGGCCAGACCAAGATACCTCTGGTGACATCATCAGGGTTACTTCCTCTTCAGCCGTGATCCACAGGAGACATAATGCAGCTGTCTGCAAGTCAGTTTGAATGACTCCACCCTCTGACATCAACATAAAGACAGTCCAATAACACTAATCTGATTTATCTAACAGCGTCATGTGGATGTTTCTTTAATTAAAAGACTTGTTGGAATCACACCAGCAGGAGTGGAGGCATTCAAAAAAAAAAATACTTAAGACTTCTTTCAGCAGCCGCACATTTTTCAGATGGCGAGGCGTAAGAAGATTTCTGTCAGCACGCTGTGAGGGTTACCGCCAGCCCGCTCTCTGATTTCCCCCACTCAGACGTGTTATGCATTCCACAGTAAAGCGGCGATAATCCTCCCAAAAGTCTCCACGTTATATCATAACCGGGCAGCGCTCGTCTCATGATTATTCTGCACCGGCTTTCTCTCCGACAGGCTGCGACTCGAAGAGAACTCAATAAATATCCATGATATTTCATCGATTGTGTTTGATTTTAAAGAAGCAGCCTGTTTTTTTTCTTTCTGTCGTCTCTTTGCAGAGAGCTCAGCCTCAGTGTTAATTAATCAGGTTGACCTTTGACCTGTTGGTGTGCAGGCAGGTTTTTTAGCAACACAACGGGGTCCTGAACTCTAAATGAAGGGTCGCCGACTGTCACCTGTGCCGAGCCACCATGTGAAACAGAGTCGTGCATTGCGTGACCCCCCGCGGCTCTACTTTCCCCCGGCTCAGCCATTTCTCCTCCCAGCTGACCGCTCAGCTGTCGCCAACACTTGTCCGCTCAATAACTGTTGCCATAACTCAAAGCTCCGGGCGCTCGTTTACAGCCCTGTAATGATTTTGTAATGAAGTCCACGTCTGATTGGACCCCAGAATGTCTGATTCTGAGATGATTAAAGTGTTGTTTTTTTAATCCAATCGGTTTGTGTGCTGTTTATGAGTTTGAGGCTAAATTCCTCAGATGATGTCCTGAATTAGGCCGCGCTGTCGTCGGGGGTTGGATTTCCATCAACATGTCGGAGAGGCACGCTCGAGTGATTTAACAGCTTTCACTGATCTTTAAAAAGCTTTTAAATCATTCGACTGATGACTTTAAAGAAGGAATTCGAGTGAGAGAGAGTCAGTCGATGACTGTGGCTGAACACAATGTGAATAAAACTTTGACACTTTTCCTCACACGTAAACTTTATCACCTGAGAGATTTGTCGTTTCTCCCATGATCCCACGCTTCATACGTCGTCCATTTGTGGTCACATAACGGAGAGATTTACGAGTCAGATCAAAATCCTCTAGTCGACAATAAAAAAACAAAACAGACATCACTTGAAAATGAGCGAAGCATCCTTTCCCTCTTCTGCTGAGTCCGCCTCGCTCGAGAACTGATCCATCATTCTCCGTCCCGAAAAAACAAACAGCTCAAATCCGCTTCTGTGTGAAAATCTTAAGTGTTCGCTTCCTACCTATCCATCACGCGACCCATTATGCTCCTCATTTAGACGTCCATCAGACGTCGCATGTTCAATTGCACAATCCATCACGCTCTCGCACTTGTCTCGCCATTGGCTGATGATCTTTGTCACCCCACAAAGCCCAAAAGATGTGCGTTTCCTTTCGAGGCTCGAGGGCACGCCCCGTCTCCTCCAGACTCTTAATGGCTGAATTCAGACAGGAACCTTTTTTTTTCCTCTTCTCATCGGAAGGCCAGGACACAGGTCACAGGTCAGGGCAGGGGGGATGGGGGGTCGGCCTGGTTGCCAGGGAGGAGTTCACCGGCGAGGCAAAGCCAATGGTGCTCACTGGACTGTGCAAACGGGCCTGAGAGCAGCTCGCATCATCACAATCGCACAAGCAGCGAGCGTCGATGAGCGACAACGCGCTCATTCACAGCCGAGATGAAGTCAAGAGATCCGCAGTGACGGGACGGGCTTTTGTTATTGTGATCGGCGTAGAGTTCTGTCACGGTCCGACCACAATGCATCGTTTTACCCTGGGTCGAGTTATAATGGAGGGAAGTTCATACGGTGTGTTTCAGCATTTACAAGCGATGAACACTGGATGTGTTCAACGAGATGTTTGGACCATTTCTAGCTATTTTTGTGGCAAAAGAACCAGGTAGCAAGAGACACAAGTCATTGTTTTGATGTCTTGCAACCCAACTCAACAGAAAATAAATGACTTGAAACTTGATTTAGCAGTTAGTTTATCCCCCAGACAAACTAACTTGGGACGTAGCTGAGACTTGGATGTCTGCCAGTCAACAAATGATGACAAATGACATGTTTGAGAGGGATTAGATTGGAGTTTACGGCACTTTAAAGGTCGCTTTTTAGACCCGGAGGCTCCATATTGTACACAGTCGGCAGTTCTGAAGCTTAGACGCTGACAAGAGTATTCACAAAGAGATCGTTAGATTATAGGACACATAACCTGCTCCACAGGTCAAGTCTTAGTGCCAAAGTCCAAATATCAGTGCCATTTGGATCTCAGAGCGAGTTCTGTCTCTCTGCAGCAGACCGCCAATCACATGGCACGGTGACATCATGAGAAAGTTGTCCCCCTCGTTGACAAGGCCCGCTGTTGCCATGGGGCTCCTGGAAATGGCACTGCGGATCCCAGTAAATGAAGGATGTTGGGGGGGGAGGGGGACGCAAAGACAAGTAAATAAAAGTGCCATTTGCAGCGTGTTTGCTTGAAGTCCTCGGAGCCAAACTCTGTTATTGGGCTGCAGAGCGTCGGTGGTGTGGAGGGGGGCTTCCATTGCAGCAGTGGACCCCCCACTCTGGAGGACATTGGCGTGTTTGCAGAGCGAACAGGGCACCCCGACGCGGCCTCCGGGAGCCATGTGAGCCGACAGCAGCCGCGCACATTCACCCGTTAAGAAAAGAGGACGACGGTGGACAAAAGGAAGAAGGAGACAGTCTTGTCGGAGCGGACTGCAGCATTCACAAACAGAAATAATTAGTCATAATACAGACGTCAGGCGAGACAGGACGCATTAACATGAGAAAGCTCGGCAGTGTTCTAGCAAATGTATGGACTCATCAGCAGACCGACTGCTACTGTATGATCCAACTGGACTTGATCCCAGAAGTTTAGGACGGAGTTAAAGGTCGTCACGACTCGATCATCGCCCAGAAAACCGTCTGACGGAGACGCTCTCCTTCACGCACGCTACACATTTACTCAGCCTGAGCCCACAATTCCCAGATTCCCTTTGATACCTGATATCGAGACACGCAGGCCCACGCTGTGACCCCGCAATCACTTTTTGCGAGAGACACCCAACACCGGAGTCCTTAATCCGGCCATACCGCTTCAGAGGGAGAGGCGGAGGAGGAGGAGGAGGAGGAGGAGGGCTGCAAACTGGGAAACTCATGACCCACGAGGGATTAATAAGCATTCTGTGAGGTGTCTGACCCACTTGTTGACCCCCCACACTTTCTGATGTGTTCATCTTCATCGGCCTCCAATTGGGAACCACTTCCTCGATTTAAAGTTAGATAGTTTTGAGCTACTCGGATACAAAAACTGGCTACTTTAAAAAGACACAGTGAGGTTTTTTTAAGCCACGCTGGCAAAAAAGCTGTGACGCCTTGTTTCCACATCGCTCTGTGAAGACGAGTCAAACAGAAGTCAATTGATTCTTGAAGGAAACTCCACAAAGTCTGAGGGATTTCCAAACCTCCTCCCTCCTTGTCAAGAGTATACAGATGGAGGAATGTATATTTAAGTGATGGAAAGGATTAGATTTCTCTCCATCTTCAGAGAAATGGGTGGGTCAAATATGTAAAGCTATCGTGTCCAGACTTAGTGTAGTTGTTAAATAAATCACCCTGTCATGTTTTCTCCTTTTTCTATCTTGAGCAACACTTTTTGATTTTATTTCCTTCCCAACCTCCTTCGGGCATCCGTCTCGATACCTAATTGTACAAAGTTCCTACATTTTGTAACAGATCTGTGGATGGCTGCAAAGATGATACTGCTCTTTTTATAATTCTGAAAAAAAACCTCATTTTGTGCTTCAAGTAATACAGTTAAAGTTAATTGACTGGACATTAAGCTGTTACTGCAGAATATAGGACTTTTGTGTCAACCAACTTTGGCTTCTGGTCTTTTAAAAAGGTGTCTGCGAAAAAGTTGATTTTCTGAGTCTCGATCCAACTCATCACTCTGGGATTGTAGGACGGGTCGACCGCCATTGTTAGCATCGTACCTGTGAGCATGCTAATGTTAGCATTTCCATTAAGCATCATAGTGTCACGTTGCCCTACTCTCAGGCTGCTTTTTAAATCTCATCCTTTTTACTTTCTACTGTTAGTACATATTGTAGCCGCCCTCACAACCTACAAACTGTTGCATGCAGCGTGTGTACAACTGGCTACATGCTGTTTCATCACAACAATGCGCCTTTAGCTTTGACCCTCTCACTATTTCATCCGGCTCAGTCAGAAAAAGTGATTTGTAACGCAGCCAACGAGCCGCCGTCTGTCTGCGCTCACCCTGCAGCTCAGCCGCGAGACGCATTGTGAGTTATTGTGGTTCAGAAAAGACAGAAATGGACACGAGCTCGCATACTGTAAATGCAACCGCATGCAGTCGGACATTCTGGGTACTGGGACACTATTTATTTGGACGAGCTAAATCTTCTTCTGGCACAAGCAACTAAATTGTATGTTCATACGGGAGACTGGACGCAGAAACAACTCTTGCTGCTTTTTGGTTGATAAAGAAGGCTCCATGTGCTTCTATCTGTAACTATTGTATGAGTTTAGTACTCACTTGCTGTGTCTCCATTCAGGGTCTGCATCCTTCGGAGGAGCATTTGAAGGCCAATTACGTCACAACGCCACGCGAAGGCTGTCCCAATTCGAAGGCAATTCTTTTCCCTGTTTTTGGAGGATGCACCGCTACGATCCTTCGTGGCCTCACATATCCCAAGATCCTTTGCGCACCCGAAAAAAAAGAAAGAAAGAGAGAAAAAGGCGACATCACGTGGCGTAGATCGTCATTTTCGCGGGCCTGGGCGGCAGAAATTGTGACGTAAGAGTAAAACATCTGGTGACGCAACCAGGAAATGTTCCAAAGGCTAGACCATCCCATTTAACAACAGCTGACGCGGTTAACAAGGTCTCTCTGAAGGACTCGGCCTTCGAAGACCACAAAGTCCGGGTCCTTCGAAGGATGCAGACCCTGAATTGAGACACAACAACAATCTCCCTTGTAGCGTGATTTGTTTGAGTTGACACATACAGTAGAGGTAACCCTGCAATCCTAACGTCAATAAAACAAACATATCATGAAGGAACTGAAGAATATTCTTTGTTTCTTTGGTTAAACCAGTCAGATCTGAACCCTGATGTCTGACAGGCCGTCTGCGGCGAGCGAGGCCGCGTCCAGAAGTGTCCGGGCTCTGTTGTGTCAGATCGGAGGTGTCGGGCCTGCAGCTGCGGCTCGGTGTGGGTGGCGGCTATCTCGCTGCCGGGGCGGTGTGTTTATGTGTTTATGTGTGCTGGGGTTTAGGGCCACGTGCACAATGCGGGCACACACACACAAACACACACTCAGAAAACCACAGAGACTCTATTGATTCCAGCTAATCAAGGCAGCAGCGGCGCTGGGGGATGCTGCACGAGTGTGTGTGTGTGTGTATAGTCAACACATTCCTCACATTCCAGCACTTCCCAAAGAGGCATAAGATATTAGCCACCGCTCTGAGCTGCTCTCCGCCGGCGTCCTACCGCTCTTTAACTCCACCGCCCTTCTCTTTGTGACCGTGCACTTTGGTTTTCAACAGTCCAGCTTTTCTTTTTTCTTCCTCCTTTCTTTTCTTTTAATTCCACCCACGAGATGACCATGCACTGACTTCTGGCTGAATCACACCGACAGGCACAAAAGACTTCTTCATATTCAGCGTCTGGTTTGAACTGGTCCGTCTCAACAGGTCTTACAGCTCAGACTGACCTCGCCCGTGAAACCAGTTCCATAATTGTCTAGATTAAATGAATGAGCTACACCCATTTATACTGGAACCTCTTCAATAAAATCTGATTAAATGTCACTTATGAAACATTCTTCTTTGTTTTATTTCATTTTAAATACAGAAAAAAGCTTTAAAGCAGTGCGAGTGACAAGAGACAGAACAAAATATCTCTCAGTTTACTCGCAACTTTTAGTATTTTTCTCCCGTCTGGCTCATGAAATCGAAGAATTCGTCTGTTTTGTTTTCCGAAAAAGTCCAAAACCAAAATTTTTCAAGTTTAGTCGAGTAGTGAATTTCTCTATTTGAGCAGAAAAACCACTGGACGCTTGGCATATTGGCTGGAGGAAATATTTTAAACGAGTAATCAGTTACCGAAATCGTAGCCGATCATTGTTGTTCTTCTGTGACTCGGGCCAAAAAAAAAAGCTGCACTTGAACACACCGCAAAGAAAAAAAAAACAGCTGATGGCCAAAAGGAAACAGCTCTTTAAGCTTTACTCTCGCTAATACGTCCACCTCAAATCAGGAAGATGTCAGGTGAAATGCTGCAAATGGAGAAAAATCAGGAGAGACTGCAGTATGTGAGGGGATTCGTGGATATTACAGCGACACGCTCAAGAGTTTCTCCTTTCATGCTCAAATCTGCTTACCTGAGCAGCCAATCAGAGCGATTTCTCACCGAACTGACCCTCAGCCTGTTGTTTTTAGAGGCCTTTGGATGTTTCCTCGCCTCAACACACCTGATTCAAATGATCAGCTCGATCATTTGAATCAGGTGTGTTGAGGCGAGGAAGCATCTAAAACGTGGAGGGCAGGACTGGGACTGAAAAAACACTGGACTGCTTGTTTCAGGTCTAGAAAAAACTCGGAAAGACAATCACAACACCTCAGGGAACATCGTCAACACTTCTGGACTCTGTTCCAGGTATCGACCACGTTGCTGTGGAGTCACACGAAGCACTTTTGTGCATCTGTCAGCAGCAGCTGAGAGGAAGAAGAAGAAGAGGAAGGGAGGCCTGACGACCAGGACAGCTGGAGGAGGGGGGCGAAGAATCAAACAGCCAAGTAATGACCCTCCTCCTCCTCCTCCTCCTCGTCCTGAGCGAGAAGGTTCACAGTAAGGCATCGTCGCCATAGAAACTCTGTTTGCATTTCCCAGTGAGCAATTCCGGGTCCGCTTGTCTTTCAGCTGGAATTCAGACATTCGATTCAATGCACGGGCGTCTGGAGGAGCGATTGTCTGTGTGTGGGGAAACCTATTGAAAAGGCCTTTCGAGGTGTTTCCGGACAAAAAAAAAAAAAAGAGCGTCGGCCACGAACTGGATGTCATCTGAACAGGCTGACCAGCTCCAGTCAGCTGACTCAGTCCTCTTGTTTCATTTGAGCTGATGAAAATGAAAAATAGCCTTTTTTTTCTGTACAGCAGCAGAGACGTACATGCCAATCAAAACGTGGAGTGTGGTTGGAGAGTGCTGCTCTGCGCTGCGTGCCCACAGTCACAGGGCTGTATTCAGGTCTGTCTTCAGTCCTCAGCTCTCATACCAGGCTGCTGCGCTCGGGACAAAGAGGCCTTTCACATTGACCTTGACACGCTGCCACCCCCATCACCACAGGAACCAGCGGAGAGGAATCCACTCCAGCTCTCTGATATCAATCTCTCCGTACCCCCTGGCAGACGGTTCCAGCTCCGGGCTGAGGTGAAGCTTGGAGAGGAGGCTAATGCACATCATATGAGTGTTTCTATTCCAGCGGAGGAGCGAGGGGGAAAAATAACCCCTTAGCACCACTGCAAGCGTTATAACGGAGGCTACACCCGTCTGAGTTTGGGTTTATAGTGTTAGCGTGTCATGATGAATAAGGGGCAGTTCACTTCAATATCAAAAATGCATATTAATCCCACGTACCTGTAGCTGCAGAGTTTTAGAGATCATGACCTGTTACACAAGATAATCAGCAGAGCTTCATTTCAAGGAGGAACTATTTTCTTTCAATGTCACCGAGCTGTAACGTGACTGGATGCAAACTTCCTTCTGCGCGATGACGCGAGGAGAAAATAGTTCCTACATGAATCCGCTCACAACAAACTCAGTGGATTATTTTAGGAACCAGATCATGATTTATGGAAAGAGACGTCGCTGCTGGGTTTTTCAAATTGAATTTTTGGGCGCCTTGTGCACCACAAGCCGAGTGACATCTGGTTCCATTATATCGGAGAGTAAGCAGACATCTTCATTGCTTATATCTCCAAAACTCAGCAGCTCACGCCAAAACAATCCAGACTGATGAACAGCACCACAGGTCAGAGTTTGGGGTGAGCTGTCAGCTAACTATGGCTGCAACTAGTGATTATTTCTTTCACTTGTTTGGACTTATAATGTCAAAAATGCAGTAAAAAGCAGGTGGTTTCTTTCTCCTCTGTGAATATCTGTGGGTTGAGGACAAAACAAGACTCTTGACGACGTCATCTTGAGATTTTCTGAAACGCTTGTTGACATTTTTCTCCATTTTTTGATATTTTATAACCAAACAATCGATTCTTTGAGAAGATATTCTGTTCAAAATCCAAAAACACAATCATTTATTTCACATGTAAACATCACAGACATCAACTCTGTTCCAAGGAATAAAAAGCTTTTATTCTCAAGGCAAAAAAAAAAAACACGTTCTTGCTTTTTTTTTGGTTTGTTTTTGTTTTTTTTACAATTGAACGGCCTGAATAGAATAAAAGAAAAAAAAAAACATTTCCAGGCATTAAAATTGCGAATCATTTTTTAAACAAAAATAAAAATAAGAGGCTTTTCACTTTTTACATTTCTGTCATAAGAAATAACTTCAGGACTGTACATCAAGCTTTGTACAAAGCAACGCAGAGCTTCAAAATATACAACGTTCATTCACATTTTATACACATTGAAAACCAAAAGTTTTTGCTACATTTAAACACCTGGGGAGTTCCTCGTCTGCGAGATACAGGCAATCCGAACACATTCCACGTTGCATCACGTTTCGACTCTCGAGTCCATCCAGGGAGCTGCTTGGCAACATTCAGGAGCTCCAGTCTTTGTGTCCACAGAGTCACGAGACAGCAGGAGAGGAGGGAGGCTGCGTCAGTCCGTCTCCTGGTTCAGCTCTCCTCCCCACCCAGTGAGGACTTGTCTTATATCCAAGCGTGGGCAGGTAACACGCTCAGTCCGTGTCCACGTGACAGGGGTTGGTCCCGTGCTGCTGCGCCTCGTCGTACAACCGCAGGAAGTCTTTGTAGCGCGGCGCGCAGCTCATCCAGGCCTCCCCGAACCTCACCGTCCCCGTGAAGAGGAAGTCGCCCTCGCCGGCTCTCACCCCACACTGCAGGGGCATCTTGATGCGGCCCGTCCAGCTTCGCACCCTCACGCCTCCCGACGCAAAGACCTGGACCTTCTGTCTGTAGAGGCGGCTGAGCTCCACGGTGACGGTGGTGTGCTCCTCCTCCTGCTCCACCTTCTTAATGCTGCCCCGCGCCACTGAAAGCACCAACAGGAAGATGAGATTTAGATACTGGTGCTGGCTATGTTTCATGCTACAGCAGAATGTTTTAACTGGAAAGCTTCTGCACACCAGGAGGAAGCCTATAATTCTCCCAAACAGTGTTTTCACTTACCAAAGTCATTGGTGCAGACTGCTAGAAGCATCTCAGCATCGCTGCAGGGCTGACAGGGCGCTGCATGGAAATAAAGACAGACGGAGGATGAGGATGGTGCCAAAGATTTGGTCGAGCACACAAACAGAAACACGAAAAGTCCATAATTTCTTTCTCACTACTGGTCTTACAGCACGATAAAAATCATGTCGACACATCCACAACTTTCCAGTTAAGTACAACTTTCACAAACACAAAACTGCGGTCGAGTGCTCCTCACAACACACACTACTCCACGACTGGGGTCAGAGTCGTTTTCATCGCCGCATACGATTTATTTACAAAGACGGCAGAGCTGATGTTAATAAAGGATTAGTTCACCTAAAAATGAAATTCTAGTTATTATCTACTCATGCCGAAGGAATGCGGGTGAAGTTTTATAATCCACAAAACTTTCAAGCAGAACATTCTTCACCTCTTCATCTGTGAGAAGATAATAGATAATAAGACTGAAATCTCATTTTTTGGGTGAACTGCTCCTTTAACCGTTGCTCACCAAGAAGGAAAAAAACACAAAACAGAAAGAGCACTTAATGCTCATGGGGGCTGTTGGGTCAGCTTCCCCACCGCGAGAGGAACAGCCCTTACGCTCCATGACAAACAAGGTCCAGATGAAGAGGAGCGAGGAGAGGCTACAGCTCCGACCTGAGATCTGTGAGCGCTTCAGCAGAAACTTCAGAAAAGGAGGCGGATGAGACGAAATCAAACACAACCCACCCATTTTACCAGATAAAAGTCTAGAAAATGATGCCTTGCTCTCCACAGCTGGGGGAAAATACCTCAGGGTAAAAGAAAAAGTGAAATAGCCTCTACAAACTACTTTTAAAGCCTCCTGAGAGCTTTACAGCAGGAGAAAGGGCCCTAAATGAGAGCAGTCAAGTCGATGATTAGTTGACTCAGGTGGTCCTGTGGCTAGCCTGAGCAGAACGCCTTTATTAGCCCTGGATCTGCTGTGGTTTGAGAACGGGGGAGGCAGAGCAAGGGAGGGAGGGTGTCGAGTCAGCAGAGGGCTGAGCGTGGAGCAGCAGCGGGCGTCCGTCCATAAAATCTGAGGAAGAGTGATTAAAAGTTTTAACTCAGGTGGAGTCAGAGAGCTGGAGAGCGCTGTAGATTAGTCTGGTTGTTAAAAGACTGCAAACCAGACGACAGCAGCTTCACTCCTGAGACCGAGAGACAACCACAACACTCGTGTCAAGCATTAAGAGACGATAACTTTGATTTTGTTCAACTCTGTGAAAATTAATCCAGTTTAGCTCAACTCCAGACTAACTTTTGTTGGGTCAGTGTTGTCTCTTCGTGTCCTTCGGGCTCTGATGTTCGATAGACGAGTGGTTTTAGGGTTTTCATGAAGAATCTGATTCAACAGTTTGACAAGTGGGTTTCCCCAGCGAGGGATCAATAAAGTCTTATCTCATTCGTATGGTTTTAGCTTCTAGTTATTAAAAATGCTGTAGTGAAAGAACGAGAGAGTAACATAGCGGCGATATCATTTTAACAACCTTCGTGGTTATGTGATATTACATTTCTGAGTTTACAGGAGTGAAGCTGCAGTTTATTTTAAGCTGGCCCTGTCTGAAGTTGAGGGTTTAGGGGTGAGGGGTGAGCATGTCTTAGGTCATGTTGTGTAGCAACACCAGGCGCTGACTGCATCATCGCAGAGGTCAGAGGTCAAACAGCCACAAGCTCGGATGGCTTAAGAACAGCTGGAGAGCCACGACACTTCAGAGGGGCCGACCTCGCCCCGAGCCCGGAGCAAAGGCCCTTTGAAGTGAGGCTGCATACGTGCTGCCACAGCACCAGAGCCGAGGCCTAAACCCACCCAGGGCTGTTTTTTCTTTCCTCTGCAGCAGAGCAGAGCCGAGCAGAGCCGGGCTCACATGTCAGACATGAAACAGAACCACAGGAATGGGCTGAGAGCCGAGTCAGCATCTCGCTCTGGCCCTGTGCACATGCAGCGCCACTCTGATCAGAACCACTTCACAGGGGCGGGGAGGGATGAAGGATGGGTCGAGTGGTGAAGAGAGGGGAGGGAGCGCCATGTAAGTGTCCCTGCAACATCTGGACCCTGCAGCATTCCTCTGTAATGGAGCACAACTCGCTAATACCACTCGGCACAGACGAAAACCACTTCAAACAGCCGGGAAAGGGAGGCGGAAGATATATGAAGGGGAGAGGAATGAAAAAGGAAAATACAGGAATGATAAATAGACAAGAAAGGAGAGGTAGGAAATTGTGAGGCTGAGAGGGAGAATAATTTAAGTGAGCTGAAAGGCGAGGGAGTGACGGCGAGAGAAGAAAGAAAGAGTGGGGGGAAAAATAAGCCTATATGAACCGAGAAGGTCCTCCCAACATCTGGCTGGAGACGCATTCCAGCCTGACGGTGAGCAACTCAATCCCAGCACAGCGGGTCGGAGAGAAGAAGGAAGGGAGAGGACAGGAAAAAAAAAAAAGATGAGAGGCGAAGAGGAGCAATCAATCCAACGAGTCCAGGCTGGGGATGACACGAGACCACTGTCTTTGTGAATCATCCCAGCGCTATCTCTCAAACCACATCACACAGCCAGGATTATACTGCAGCGCCGAGCTGAGCGCACTAATGTGGTCAAAACAACTCCACGCTCGCCGCTCTACGTCGAACCCTCGCTCTCTCTCTTTCCCTTCTCTCTGCACTGTGCCAAATCATGACGCAGGATGTGGATATGTGAACCCAGAGAGCCGTAAAAACAGATGTGGGCCCGATACCGCTCGTATTTTGCTTTTAGGATGGAAAAAAAAAAACACAGTAACCGGCGCAGCTTGACACTCTGCAGGTTTGGCAGGTACGCAGCGTGAAAATACACGGCTGTTTTTCGACGGAGGCCCTCCATTTGGCCATGCCCCTCCACACACAGAATAAAAAAAAGAAAGAAAAAAAAGAAACAATCCAAGCTCAGAGCCAAGTCGGATCAAGTGTGGACGGTTGTGAAATGAGCTCAATACGAACATTTCATCCTTAAAAAAACACTTTAAAAAAAGACTTAAAGGCTTCGGATTCGAAGGATATATTCTCCCAGAACCAAAAAATGTACAACATTGCTACCAGAGAAATGGACTTTGGCTCCAGTATTAGCACTTCGTTGGAGCAAATGTTCAGTTTCCTACTATTAAAGTCCAACTTAATAAAAGTTTCCACCAGTAGATGGCTGCATTTAGTGCAGAGCAGCACACGAATACCACAGAGGACAGAACACAAAGGAGCCCAGTCCTGGAGGGAATCATTCACGAGTCTGGAGACCTTTAGAAAAAAAGGTTGACTCAGACGAAATAGAAGACAAGTAAAGGAACAGTTCACCTACAAATGAAAATGTAGCTCTAAACTATCGTAGTGGACTTGTTTCAAGTCAAAAACAACCCAAATAACAAAGAAAAACATAAAATGGCTCCTTGCAGCTCTTCTGCCAAGTCTCTGGAAGCCCCAAAATCCCATGTTGATCCGAAAAGACGTTATTTACACCCTTTTTTAAAAAGATATCTTCAGTGTAGCTGCTAAGCTAAAAGTGTTAGCGACACCAGGTCTGGTGTGGAGTTTGTTTGGCTTTGAGGGTGAAAATAACATCTTTTAAAATCAACTTTCAGGATCTCAAAGCTTCCAGAGTTTAGTTGGACGAGCTGTATGCCATGTATGTTTCTTTTGGGTTATTTTTCAACGTCTCATCTGCTTCAGTTGTTCAGGAGAATGCTGCAACGCTGGTTTGCTGTGAAGCTCCAGAAAAGTTCTTTGGACAACAACTGACTTTCCATCAGCATGTGAGTCTCGATACTCCACGACCACGACCAGATGAAAAGACTCGACTTTTCATTTTTCACATCGTGCTGTAAAAGCATCATAATGGAGCTGCCTCTTACCGCCCACTGAGTGTGCCTCCGGTCCCAGCCTGTCGCTGACCAGCTCGTACTGGAACGCCGTGATCCGCCGGCTGATGTCCATGTGCGGGACGGCCTCGATGAAGAGCGCCCCCTCCTGGATGCTGAAGCACTGCACCTTGCCCTGAGCCTGGTCCTGCTCGCGGAGCAGCAAGCGCAGCTTGCCGTTACGGTCCAGGTAGATGTTGGTGCCTCTGGAGTCCGCCGAGGGTTTGATGCAGACGGAGAGGCGGGCGGCGGCCGGGGACACCGTGTTGGGTCGGAGGTTGACGATGATGGCGCCCGTGGGGTAGAGCCACTCCAGGGAGCCCTGAGAGCAGCGCAGGTACACCTGCTCCACGTCTCTGGCGTGGCCTTCATGAGTCAGACCGCTGGGAGGAAAGAGAAGGAGGGAGGTGAGCCGACATCAAACCTTGAAAGAACTCTTGTCTTTGGAAAAAAAATGTGTGATTAGAGAAACCCAAGAATGTGAAAGCTTTCTTTGTTTTTTTTCCGAACTCACGCTGAACCTTTTTCCCCCCTTTTCATGCAGCATAAAGGGATTATCCAGTAGTCTAAAAATGATTTTCTGGTCATTTATACGCCGACTTAACAGACCAAGGTGAAGACCTCTGGCACGCCGCGAGGACATTAGACCACATTCCTCCTGAAGCATTAAAAGGCCGTCTACGCGCAAGACTGGCTGCATGACCAGTCACGAGCCGGAGCAGCCAAAATGACCTCAGCTCCGACACATCTCCCCCTCCTCCACCCACCCACCTCCACCACATTGTTCCTCCCAGAGCTCTGGCAAAACGCACCACTGGCACGCTGCCTTTGGGAAGAGTTTGGAAGCAGAGATGGATGAATGGAGGGACACAGGGGCTTCTGGGCAGACAACGGCAGCAACAGTAGCTGGGCCCGCTGCATGCAAGTGCAAATGCAGGTCACGCACCGAACCTCCCCTCGCTTTCAAGCCACCAAAGAGACTGGAAGAGACTTGTCCGGGCAGCACTTCGGACTCTGGCGCCAGCATGACCATATGACTCCCTCCAGAACTTAATGCCTGGTCAGGGTTTGAAAAACTCCGAGGCTGTCAGTCATTCTGTGGCAAAGCCAGAGGCAGGAAGCCATCAGCAGTCTACCAACGTGCGCATGCCAAGCTAGCGGTTTGACTCTGGGAGGAGAAACGCCCGGTTTCCTGAAAATGAGATGCTGAAATTCAAATGTGCCACAGATCTAAAAAGCCATAACCCCGCGGCACATGCTGAACATATGCAGCCGCCAAGAGCCCCGCAACCAGGACGCTCCTCAGCACGCCTCTAATTAAGTCCCCCCTTCTAACTTCATCACTTCTGCATGCAATTAAAGGAGATTAGTCAAGAGGCTCACTAATGAACAACAGATTATTGGTTAAGAGCTCAAAGTACAGAATATGGCCGACCCCTCCTGACTCGGAGGATGAAAAAAACAAAACCGCACTATTTGAGGCGCAGCTTTTCTCAAGTGCAAAACAGATTTCAGCAGATGTTTGATGGGAGGTGAAACTTTTCCAGTTTCTAAAGCTGCCTGAGGTTTGAGGATCTGAAAAATACTCACAATAGGCTCTGTGTGCCTCTTTTTGTTGCTTGAGGTGCAACGATTAGTTGATTAATCGATCGGTTGATTGAAAGAGGATTCATTGGCAATCGTTATATGATTCCAGCTTCTTAAAATTTGAGAATTTGCTGTTTTTCTTTGTCTTCTCTGACAGTGAATGAAGAGTTCTTGGGGTTTTGGACTGTTAGTTGGACAAATGAAGCAATTTGATGAAACTAGGACGCTTTTTTTCACGTTTTATGACACTTTACAGACCAAATAACTTATCGATAAGTCGTGAAAACAATCCTAGCTCTTGTTCCAACTTAACCCTTTGATTAAAAATGCCAAAATCAAAAAATTAACTGAGATTTTAAGGAAACATTTGATCATGTGGTGTAAAAAAAATAATAATTAAAAGTGTGAAAAAAGTCCATTTTGATCTAAACAGTAAGCAGACATGTATTACTCACATTTTGTCATTCATAAATTCAAACCAAAACTCACGTGTCTGCTTAACTATTGAGCTTTTAATCTCTTTTAACATCAAATAAAAACTAATAAACTCGATAAACGTTATGATAACTATAATAAAAAGTGTGTTTTGGTTCATTCCTGCCTCTTCTGCTCTCCCTCTCTTCATTCATCTCACTTTCAAACTTTCTTACAAACATTTTTAGACCAATATTTAACATTATATTTAAAAACAAACATGTCGCTGCAGCTCACCTGCCCTTCCAGCTGCACTGGTCGCTGGAGTATTGGCAGATAGAGATCCGACAGAGGAGCAGGAGCGGCAGCAGGGAGGCCAGCACCGGGGTGAGCATGTTTGTCTCGCCGCTCACTTCGCCTCCTCTCCGGTCAAACTTTGCTTCAGTCCGCCGCGGAGCTTCCAGCTACATATCGTTTCCATGTGCCCGCGGGTGTATCCGTGCTGCTCCCCGGGTCTCCCGCTGCTGTTCCCGGGTACTTCAGACGACTAACGGCGCGTATTCACACCCTGGTTGACGCTCCCCGTGCTGATGGTCCTCCGTGAAGTCTGGACTGAACCGAACCTCGTCTGCGCTGCGCGAGCTCTGCTGCTCTCCACGTCACAGCCCCTCCGTAGGTTACCACCGTGGTGCGTTCAGGCACTCAGCCCAGGCTCGGATATTTGAGCTTCAAAGCATAAAAACTAAAGTTAAACTCATGTCATTTCATGATGTCATATTTTTTTTCGCCGAGTTGCATGAGATTAAAGGTGCTATTTGTAAGAAATACACAATAAAAGCACATTTAAAGACAAAGATGGTGCGAGACTTATTCAGTTCATAAGTTAAAACTAGTGTAGGAATATATTTAATATCTATTTAAAAGTAAAAACCCCTTAAAAAAAAAAAACAACCTTAAAAGTACCAAAAGTAAAAACCAACTCAAGTTATCAAAGTTAAAAGTACAATGTTAGCTTCTTAATTGTAGGAGTTAAGCCAAGGCTCATT
This sequence comes from Diplodus puntazzo, assembly GCA_963678695.2. Lineage (NCBI taxonomy): Eukaryota > Metazoa > Chordata > Actinopteri > Spariformes > Sparidae > Diplodus > Diplodus puntazzo. Next base: position 4,609,467 of record OZ023174.1, read on the forward strand.
ATAAAATTAAAGTTTTGGTTTCTTTTCAGTTATTAAAAGTGTTTCTAGCTCATTTGACACAATTTTTCTCGAGTTACATAAGATTAAAGGTGCTATTTGTAAGAAAGATGCAATTTTCTTACTAATAGCACCTTTAAAGACAACGATGGTGCGAGAGGAATTCAGATCCTAAGGTAAAAAAAAACAAAAAAAACACAAGTGTAGGAATATATAATACATAATATTACATTTCAAAGTAAAAATACAGAAGAAAATATCAAAAGTACCAAAAGTACAATGTTAGCTTCTGAACTGTAGGAGCTAAGCCGACGCTCTGAACCTTCAGCTACAAAGTATAAAACTAAAGTTGTTTTTCTTTTAAATTATAACAATTAGAGATTTGGCTTAATTGGCCAAACATAATATGAGAACTAGAACAAGGTCAACAAAATTAAAGGAATAAGTTAAATATTGGTATAGAATAAAAAATGGAGACAGTAGAAGTAAATTTATGTTTTGATCACATCATAACAGGGGAAAAGAAAACATGTTTTGTTTGTGTTAAATGTGTAATTTTGTAAATAAATAACAAAAAATGTGACAAAATAACAGGCTTCTATATCTTCTCTGGCATTATTAAACAAGTTGAGTGACATTTGAGTAATTTAATCATCACACAAAACACAACTTCCTGTAACTGATCTATTCATTGAGTTGCGTTCATGCATCTCACAATGAGTGGGGAAAGTTCCGACGGCACCTGAAGTGAGCACAAGCAAGCTCACCTTCAAGAAACCAAACAAATATACATTTTAAGTAATTTACATCATTACCAAATTAATAAGTTTCCTCCATGTTGTTCACCAACTAAAGTCGGACCGAGTGAGGGGAAATGAAAAGCAAGAACTGAAGCAGAACGTCAAATGTTAACACCGGTGCATTATCACATCTGGCTTCCTGTTAGATTCAAGATAATCTGATTAAAACTGGTGGAAGGTAACGCAACTGTTTTATTGCTCAATTTCTCCGCATTGTGCAACAGCTTTCATTTGCATCCGTGCAGCATATTCAACTCTGAGGGCTGAACAGTGGTGAGTATTTGTGTCATGTGTTATAAACATCTCGTGTGCAATTACCCTAATAACCACCACACATATTTATACATTTGTAAAACTGTTCCAGTGACGGATGAGAAACATGGAGACCCACAGACGAAGCACACTGCAGAAGTTTGACTCTCCGTCTTGGAGCTTATTGACTGTTATTTATGTTCAGTTGATTTCTTGGCGCGCTGAGATTGAACATCGTGGTTCGATGATCCGGTCGCAGCGCCACAAACATCTGCAAATGTGGGCCGCATCAAGGGATAAATGCAAGAAAGTCATAAGTACTGGTCAAGTAAACACAACTACACATGTTGTTTTATGTGAAATAATGGTGGGTCAATGCCTAGAAATGTAAAATAATGACAGAGCGACTCCAACAGCTAAATTTGTTCCCCCAATAATTCATTTATAAGATGAGGGGGGAGCTGGAAAACCACAGCGTGCCTTCCAGACAGCGCTCAGGTCAAAGAGCCATCCAGAACACCCAATGTAAACATCAATTTCTTATTAATCATGCCATTAAATATGACATTGATCTATAACTTTATGACCAATAACACTCCTGAGCTGTTTTACAACAAAGCTCTGTTTCAGAGGGCAGCAGGAGCTGCAGGGACTTGCAGAGCGGCGGGGTCCGTTAGCGCCGGGTGCATCTGTAAACATGAAACTATCATCACTCAAGTCTCGGATCCTCAGTTTTCTTCTGAAAGCAAGATGTTGTGTTGATGGTGTTTGGTGATGGGAAAAAAACCTGTCTGACGAGGAAAACCAGAGCAGTTTGTAACTGCTACGTTTCCTCTCTGGTTTCTCAGGACTCGGAGTCGGTTGTGGCAGGTCGGTGATCGACATCTCTTTATTAATGACCCGACATGCGAGGGTGCAAGTTCGAACTTGGGCCGCATGCCACCACTGGGGCCCCACGAACCTTTTTATCTGACTCTAGATCTTCTCCTTCTCACTAATAAAACGTCTAAAACTCTTCCAGTCTCGTGCATTGAGCAACTTTTTCGTATCGTTACGTAATCGAGTCCGCGGATCGGTTGATGTTGGCCGGCGAGCGCGTGCTCTGGTTTCTGTTCAGTCCTTGACAAATTGCAGGCTGTTTGACAAGTTACACCTCTGGATGAGGTCACAGAACCGCGAGGCGAGTCTGAACACGATGTCTGAGGAGCCGTCGCCATTACACCTGCACCACAGGTACACCTGAAAGGGTTCGTCAGTGAGTTTATACGCTTTATACTGTCTTGGATGCAGGTCATTTGAGCGATTTTACAGCGTAGTCAACAGAAAATGGGGATTCTTCCAGTAGTTTGTTGGCGTCTTGGAGCAGCTCATGGGAGTTTACAACCGCCACAGCTGATGAAAATCAATCAGATATCAGTCTGGCAGAAATGTCCACAGACGAGGTGATGTTTGGTCACGTTCGCTGGGATTCTATCCTCACGTTCTGACATATCAGCTGATGTTTTAAAGATACGCGACCAAATGAAACACACAGAAACCTTCTCTGGAAGACCAAACCAAGATCTTGTCGTTTTTAGACATTTATCTTTAATTCAGATCAACAACACTCGATGGGTGGAGAATATTTTTGGGGGGTGTTGAGCCGTTTTACTAACATCACCTTGAGTGTATGAAGGACACTATTATACAATCATGACTCAGAGAGAAGCGGTTAATTATCGTGCAGATCACAAATCCAAGAAAACTATTTCCCAGAGGAATTAATCCTCTCTAAGACGGGCGCGTTTGCCCTCGTCTTGTTTTTCCAGTTGCCCGATCACTCGCTGTTCGCGTTTGTTGTTTCTTCTCTTTAAGGAAGCGGGTTCGGCTCTCACCCCCTCCACCTGTCGGAGGTTTCACTGGTGGTGGGAGCAGAGGGAGGTGGAGGAGGTGGAGGACAAATCGATGACATACAGGAGCAGAGTGAATAACAGCCTGTTAATCATACAGTGCGCTCCTGTTGATAGTTTCTGATTTAACCTTGGCAGAGGAAACACGTCATTCAACACGGAGGCAGCGAGGTGCAGCTGAAATTAGAGGATTAGGAGCGTTTGGTAAATATGTGTTGTGCAGCCTGGGATAGAGAGGTGGGGAGCGAGGCGAGAAAGGGGGGGAGAGGCTGCTGGAGGGGTTTTTTTTGAGGGGGAAGGGAGGGATTGTTTTTTTTTTTTGGTCGGGCCTGTTGTCCCCAAACTTCTCCGTGAGTGTGACTCACTTTTAGCACCCGGAGCGATCCTCCAGGTGGAAAAGCAGTCGTAAAACAGACGAGGCTGCTGACAGGATGTGTTTTTTATGTGTGTTTGCATGTGTCCTCGCTGTCCTTTCTCTCTCTCTCTCTCTCGGTTCTTTCCCTAATAGTTCCACTGTGGAAAAGCAAGAAAACCAGTCCTGTCAGGCTCTGAGCAAACCCCTGTTAATCTGACTGTTTTTTGTAAAAACAGCAGACAGTGAACAAACCTATTGTTCTCCTCTGGGTTTAAAAGCTACAGTGTGCTGATCCGATTTTTTGGCTGAGGTTTTAGTGTCTGGAGTTAATTTTCAACAACCTCCTGCTCTGAGAAAACCAGCTTGATGAATGTCCAAACTGCTGCGCTTTGTCAAAGCCAGTCGCAACCTGTATTGTTAAAGGAACAGTTCACCCCCATCCCCCAAAAAAACAAAGTTTGCAGAGAAAAGTGCCATAAAAAGTAATGTCTTCTTTCAGAAATCGCGACCCAGTAACTCAAGATAATCTACAGACGCAGTTGTGAGCGGTTTCAGGTAGGAGCTCTTAACTTTCCGTATCTCAAGTGCACGACTTCCTGTGGCTTGTGACGGCACGGCATGCAACGCTAACCAAGGTCACTAATGTCACAGGAGGACTATATTGAACATCACACCATGTCCTGACTGCGTGCAAGCCTCCATTATCGCGTATGATTTGCAATCATCGTACGTTTGCACAACAGAAAACACGTTTTACATTATGATCTTCTGTGCAGGATAACACACAAGACGTAGCCAAACATTGGACGGTTGTGTTCGATGTTGCAAATCCTCATTTCACAGCTTCCTGATTGATCAGCGGCTGAAAAGACAATGAATAATGAGAACCAGAGGGCCATATTTCAAGGTTAAACAACGTATTCCTGTCAGGCAGCTGACATTAGCGTTGGCCCATTTCCTAGTGAATGTTTGATGTTCTCCCTCCAGATTTTCATATTTATTCGTCTTATCAGTCAGTGATTTGCTTGTGAAGTGGTGGAATGACAACACTTTGTTAGATTGCCTTCATTTATCGACTTCAAATGTCCTCCATGTGAATATCATTCGCTGACGTCCTCCTCGACCTCCCTGATGTGAAACTGCTCACAACAAATTGTCAATATCATCTTGATTAACCGGGTCATGATATTCTGGAAAGATACGTCGCTGTTTAGCTTTCAAATGCATTTTTTGGGGGGTTTTGCACACCGAAAGCCGAGTGCCGTCTATTTAGACTATATTCAAGAGAAGGCAGACGTCTCTAAAACAGTCCAGAAGGACAAATAGCAACACACGTAAGAGGAGAAGTATTTATTTTGTTTTTACTCCGAGATGAACTGTCCCTTTAAGGCTGCTATCTTTGGCAGATAAACTGTTGACGGCAATCACACAAGCATGTCCGATATCTTGTGGTATGCAGAAGCAGATTGGAAGGCGCTGATATCATCGAGAGGCCGTCTGCCTGTCATCATCCCTCTCTGGCTGCAGTCCAGGCTGTCAGAAACGCCGCCCGAGCTCAAACCTGCACAAACATTTCCTCTCGGTAAACAGGAACACGCTCATTTTTTAAAAAACTAGCCAGATGCTGTTTGTATCTCCACCGACACTTCAGACTCCTCTCGCTCAGAGCAATGAAGACAGAGTGCATTCCGCCTCCACCGTCAGTCATTTGGTCAGCGGTTTGCACGGCTGCTGGTACAGAGCGCACATCCAAGCTGGTGTTGAAATATGTGGGAGGAAGTGACATATTTGAAGTATGCAGCAACTGGAGCATCTCACTCAAAAATTCCCTGAAGTTTTTGCAAGCCGAGGAAGACAAAGCCCGTCTTTTGTTTCAGCCCTGATGGTGATGTATAGCCCGTGTGTGTGTGTGTGTGTGTGAACACTCAGTGAAATACAGAGAAAAGAGCAGAGAAAGCCAGAAAATGTCATGGTTCCTTATCTCCTCTCGGCCACGTGACGGGTGGCAGAGATTACATGCTGCCAAGGCCTCAGCGCAGCGACATGCTCAAGTCCACGCTGAATTATCTCCCTCGATGCCGTCAAGCTGTTCCCACCGCTATCGCAGAAACCTGAGGAAGTGCAGCGCCGGGAGGAATTTGGGTCGAGCTCGTTTTGACACGGCTAGGTGCGAGCTAGCAGGTGGGCAACTTTTTTTTATTTTTTTTATGAAAGCAGCACAATAAAAGTGAACCCTGTGATTTCACAGGGATCAGATATGGATTAGCCTGCAGGTCCAGGTGCTTCTGAGGCTCGAGGATTACCGAAGAAGACGGGGACTGGGCGTCGAAGGTAAAAACGTGATGAGAGAGGAGCAGAAACTTCTCCAGGACGACTTCCGCTCCGCAGATTAGCCTCGCTGATCTGATCCTCCAGGCTTCCTCTGGCCCACGTCCCTCCTGTTTCTTCATGGCACTGTGACATGAGAGCTTCCTTGATGCCCACGCTCATTCTTTTGATTTGCTCGATCAGTCCGGGATGCGGCGCACAAAAAGCCTCAGCCATTAGGCCCGCTGATGCCGGGTGACAGCCATGTTAGCCTCAGACACTGTGGGGGTGAAGCGGGAGCGCCTCTCTTTGTTAACGCCCCAGTTCTCCGGCTCTCACGGGGGGAGATCAGCTCCTTCTATCTCCCCACAGACTCTGGCATCGGTCCCGCGCAACGCTGTCAGAGCTCTCACGCTCTCGAACGTTGCAGGAGAACATTCAAGCGCTCGACTGTCCAAATAATATTGATTTCACGAAGCCGATCTCTGGGTTGTGTTTTTGTAAGCTGAGTTTCATGGAGACGAGGCAAAAACAGATTTTTATGTATGTTTTCAACATTGCAGGGGACGTCATCTGTCTTCAATCACAGATTCAGCCAACTGCCAGTGCACATGAGGCTTAGTCAGGCTCCCTGGGCATTTTTCAATCGATGGCTGAGGTTATGTTTTTGGTTGTGGCCACTTTATACTCCGAGGAGGAGATCTTTGTGGAGATATCTCCCAAGTTTTCCCTTTGTGTTGGTTTTTTCAGGCTTGAAAACTGAACAGAGAACATTTACCTTTGCACGATTGTTTGTCTGCTTTCTCAAGAGACTTTCTCACTGGATAACACAGCTACAGTGTCGGAGAGTAACCAAGAACATTTACTTAAGCACCATTTTAATTCTTTAATTCTTTGCTACTTAACAGTGAGGTTCTGGTGGTGAGAATCCAATTGCAACCATCCAAGGTAGACTTACCACGAGCTGTGAGATCATGAGAAGCCACATGAGCGCCAAAGGAAAAGGCAGTTTGACGGCAATGTGAAGCGGCAAAAATGTAAAAAACATAGAGCACACTTAAACCTTTCTATGCATTTTAAGTTGGGACTTATATTAGGTGACTAAAAAACGTCTTGGTTGCTGGTTTTGGTGTCTTTTGGCACGACATTCCCTCAACCGCACAACGTCCGTATGCACTTGTGCGTAGGAATACGGATGTTGTACGGTTACTCGCTGCTACTCGCGTCAAAACTCGCTGCTTCTTCAGACAGGGGTGGAGCTACTGCAGGTCATACACTGATTAGTACATGATACAACCCCACATCAAAAGACCCAAACTATCATTTTAACCTGTTTTATAAAAGTTTGACTGTTTTTTTTCAATTCTCTGGAAAAAGTTGCCATTTAAAAAGAATTCTCAATCGATCATTTCATCAAGTTTCTTACACTTATTTCTGAAAAGTTCCTGAAACAAGTTGATTCCTCTCAGACGCAAGTTGAGAACAGAATCCAACAGAACTGGCTCATTTTTTACAGTGCAAAACGCAACACAATCATCATATTATGTAGTTAAACGGTTGGAGCTGTTGGAGCTCAATAAACCTAAATAACTCCTGATGGTTGGATGCGACAATTGCTGCTATTGTGCATGTTTGTGTTTGTGAATAACCTCGCAGTGAACTCTTCGCCGTCCTCACTGACCCCCTCGTGGTTCTCCCTGACCCCCATCTTCTCCACAAACCCGGCACCTCCCGTCACCTGCGACCGCGGCTGTCACCGGCTTGTGAATCAGCAGACGTGGCGAGGGATCACCTTCAGAGCGGACCGCGCCACCCACACGACTCTGGGTTTCCGAAATCCAGCTCTCATTACGGGCAGAATGAGATCCATTCAGACGGGTGCCAGAGGATCTTAAAGACCCCTCTGTATCCAAAACCACTGGGTCAGAATTTCCATAAAGAGCCATCACGCTTGGTTTACTCGGTTTATACTGAAGGTCTGACTGATTGTTATGTTCTGAATTGTTCGGCGGTCATTTCTTCAGGCGAGCCATGAGCAAATATAAAACTCTGCATGTGGATGGACACAATAGGCCGACTGTTCTCCCCTCCTGCATTTCCGTCCCTCGTACTCTCGCCCTGTGTAAACACATGAGCCTGTTAATGTGATTTGCACTAAAAGGGCCGCGCTGTGTCAGCTGTGCAGTGGTGGAGGGAAGCATTCAGATCCTTTACGCAGGTCCAAGCGTCAGTACCGCAGTGTGAGAATAGTCCTGCAGCCAAACGATACTTATAGACCTAAAGGGAACTTTTTTTTTTTACTGGTTATGAAACATTCTCAATTAAAAACTATAGACTTGCTCACCAGGTTGGATTCTGACAAATTAAAAGTATTTTTGAGGATGAATTGAGCAAGAAGCATCTCCGTAGTCTGACGGTACGACGGCGGATACTTCTGTATCTGTCAGCAGAACAGGCTCATAACGTAACGTTATGTCGCTAACGAGCTAAATCTCGCTGTTGGAGAGGAGAGTAAAAGAAGAGATCAGTGGCAGGAAAGGTGAGCGTGATCAACATGTGTCAGTCCTGATTTATAACCACAAAAAAAGGAAATGGAAATCTAACTTAAGACAATATAGAACCTTCATCTCAAATGTGCATGCTGTCCCATACTATCACATGAAGCATATTCTGTTTGTCAGATTTACTGCGCAGAATATTAAGTTATGTTTCCGTCTTTCATTCCTCCTTCCTGAATACTGCTGCGAACATTCGAGCACGTTTTACAGGAAACTAAAATAAACGAGCGGGGGAACGTTTGCTCGAGACTTTCTCTTCAGAACATGCCTGAGACGTCGACTACAGCGGGAGCAGGGAGCGCACTCGTTATCCCAGAGTATAAAATGACCACATTTCGTCATCGCCTTGTTCCTCGGTGTGCTGTGAAGAGATCGTCTTTCTGCCGAGGAACACAGAGGAGTGAAAACTAAACCGACTCCGCCAAAGTTATTGCTACATACTCGCACAGCTCTTTTGTTTTTCGTAGGAGAGAAAAAAAACAATGCGCGGCGTGTCAGAACATGAAGCGTGACATTAATAAAGAGCAGCATCGAGCAAACGCGTACATAACCTGTTGGGTTTGTATCTTCGTCTTTTATCCTGAGGACGTGTCAGGCAGTGCGCCAACACAGCCAGGGGTGAAGTAAGGAGTCGAGCAGGTATCCAGAGAGCTGAAAGACATTGAGTATCTGTATTTTTTATTTACTGCTCTGCTCTGCAGCAAGGCTGCCAGGCCTGCGCTCTTCAAATATGTAGGATTCCTAATTATTCATCTTTTTTTGTTTGCCTTGTACGCGTGGCTCAACATTTACTTAAAGTTTTAGGCCTCCAAGCGATAAAAGTTTGGTTCGCTGCAGCTCTGGACACACACGCAGCACTCGAAGAAATTAGTCTTGAGACTGAAAGGAAACGTCCACATGAGGAGATTATTACAGGGTTTTTTTTTTTTTTTTGAGCAGGTGGTGCTGAACGCAGGGAAAAGCTTTAATATTTAGTAACCTGGACGAGGTTGAAAGCGGCCGATGTGCTGAGTGAGTGGAACAAGGAGGCCGCGGCTGCCAGATCAGCTGCGGGATCAGCTGAGGGATCATGGGAGCTGAGCATGGAGGCTGTGCTCCGTGATCTTATTATTGTGCTTTGTGTTCGTCGGCTCTGCCGCTCCGCTCTCTCTGCTCGCCCGGCCTGGCTGAGGCCGCATGATTAGCTCAGTGTCTGACACACCTTTAGCACTGCAGGGTTGGAATCAGCAAGTTGTTTGGCTGGTTTTGAGTCTATGACACACGCACACTGTCTAGAAGATTGATCATGCAACCCTCCAGGCACACTCCACACACACTCCCAGGGTCATATAATCAAACCTAATGACAAAACCGCCCTACAAGCCTTGCGTGGCTGGCGATTAAATCCGGCTGTTCAAATCTGTCTTGATCCGATCATAAAGGTGCAGCTTTACATTCAGTTATCAGTTCACATCTGGCATCACAGTGCATCTCGACACGTGTGTGATCATATCACTTCCCCACTTAGTATTCAAATAAACACATCAGTGGAACAAACAGATGTGACGTTTTATATAAATATAAATATGAACTCATAATGTTTGCCGAATTATTAAGAAGGTCCAAATATATAAGAACTTCCTGAAGACAACATTTCACTAAGTTTATAAAATATACAAAAACTCCACAAATCAAAAAATTGAGCGATTTCTGAATAGAGTCTGGGGACTTTCTCCGCAGGCATTTAAGAAGTTGCCTCTATTGGTTACTGTTTATTGTATCTGTAACATTTGTAAGTTTACTGTCAATACAATGTTGTCTTCTTTCATAAATTTAGCATAAATAAAATCAATTGAAACAGTAAGTTCAAACAGCTGCTGAATGCAAACTTCACTTTTAATGGGGCAGCCGCAAAAAGAATTAGACTTTTCAGAAGGAAATAAAGAACTTAATATATTTCATTCAATGCCAAATTTACAGTAAGGCACAAATTTATTAGAATTTGTCATGAATTGAGTTTCGCAATGTTAATAACAGTTTCTCTTAATTCAATAACTTATAGAATTAAGCAATTTTTTAAGGGACCCTGGGGACTCATTAAAAAAGGCATTACAAAGTAGCCTTTTTTGGTTAGCTTTTACTGTATTTGTAAGGATTTGATACGTTTACTGTCTATACAATGTAGTCTTACTTCATCCACTTGATGTAAATGATCAATTGAAACACTGTGTTCAACGCACAATAAAGCAAACAGGCTACAAGGAAACAATCAACTTGTAAAGTAATGGATATAATGCCGAATTCACAAGAAGGCACAGACAACTTTGAATTTATGGTAGAAAAGTTTTGAAAAGTTTGTTTAGTGTCTCTTCACTCGACAACTCTCAAAATTGAGCGTTTTGTTTAGGGAGTCCGGGGATTCTGCAGTTCAACTGTGAGTTCAGAAGACAGTGTGTTCATTGTGATGCCTGACACCTGCTGAAAACGCAGAAGTCATGACGAGACATGCGTCCGTGCAGGTGAATCAGAGGCGTCTGAAAGAGCTGCAGCAGGTGATACAACCACACACACACACACTCCCTCACAAAGGTGTGTACAGCTGATCACCTGTGTCCAGTATACAGAGCCGACGCGATCACAGTCTCGGCTCCAATCAGACAAATGAAACAACTTATATGATGTGATTTTCTGTGCCTTGAACTAAACCCCAGATGATTTAGGAGGCTGTAAAGATCTCCACAGTATTCAGAGCGAGATTAAACATGTCTGACACAGCGCAGGCCGGACTACAAGCACATCTAAGCAGCTTTGAGCCCCGGCCATTTCACCCGTGTGATCAAAATCCGAAAAGATACGTCTGCAAAACAAAGCCAGCGATTCAGCGCTGGGCTCGCTCTGCACCTCCACCCCGTCCCGCTCTCTCCTCGCCAAGCCTCAGATCCACCAGCGGCCCGGGGAGCTGTACGCCGCACAATGGGCCCATTGTCGCCGGTGAGGTAAACACCATAATTGTTACAATCTTCCCATTCAGGTGGAAAAAAAAACACACACCCACCTTTGACTCCCAGTGACATTTTGAGAGGTTTGTGGCTCTTTTGCTGTTGTTGCAGATATAATGAGGAGAAACGTGGGTGGCTCGCGCACACCTGAGGTCGAGGCCGGGCCTGAAAAGAAGCTCCTGTTTGGTTTTTTTTTCATGCGCGTAAGCCGAGGTCCCGACCGCAGTGCCCTGTGCAGCTGGAGTGACAGATTTAATAACGGATCATTGATCAGTGATGAGAGAAACGGTCCACTGGAGAAGTTTAATAATTCCTCGCTGCTGGTTTGAAACCTCGAATGAGGAATAATGTTTCCACCTGGATGAGGTCGCGGGAGAGTCGTCCGGAGTAAAGACACTGTGCTTGTGAACGTCTATATTCAATGTTTAAATATTCATTTTATTCTTTCCCTGTGTGCCGCTTATCACGAGGCTTTGCATGTCACCATATGGGATGTCGGGCCTCTCGTCTTCCCCCACGCGCCTGACACATCCTGGGGAGATAAATCACAAATATGGGCCTTCGTCTGGGAGGGGCCGGCGAGGAGGAAACAGTATGGAGGCGCGGGTGGATCCAGCTGGGCCGCGTCCAAACTCTTTAGTTGAGTCTAATGCAGGTCTGTGAGTGGCTTCCCTGCCTTTCATCCGTTTAGGAAACATCTGGAATCATCTGCCGGTTGAATGAAAGCGCACACGCGTATGTATATGTGTGTGTGCGTCCTCCAGGAGTGTTTGCCAAGAATGTTATCATTGTGTGGAGATTAACCTCGCTGTCCAGAAAATAAATCAAGGAAACTCACTGGTGATTTGCCAGTGGATGTTTGGGCTTTGACATCATCTTCCAGCGAGCGAATTCCTGCCGAACATCAACAAGGAGTTTACGATCAGTCCCCTCCTCGTGAGTCATGGCAGGGCGGCCCGGCTCATCATCCGCAGCACGGGGAGGAAAACAAAGAATACGCGCTTTATGCGTGCTCTCTACGGCTTTTTAAAAAAGAGGCTGAATCAGTTACAAGTGTGTACGGTTGCTGTTTCAAAGAGGTGAATATTGTATCCTCGCGAGCAGGTGAGCAGACAAAGCCCGCGGTGGCGCGGCGTGTCTCTCCATGCCCGAGCCGAGGCATCAGCTCGATGTGATGACAGCGGCGGGGTCAAGAGTCACACCTGTCGACGAAACACCTCTTTGTCTGCGCACGAGTCAACTCGAGGCGCACGATACCTGCAGCCCTCTGCACGCAGAGAATGTCGAGCGTTTTCTCGCCAAGACTGCAAAGAATTCAAAGTGAAAAACATCCCTTAGTGTCTGCGGTGTCACCACGCGGTGAAGGAACCGTCAGGAAAACAAGAAAAACGGCCCTGTTTTCATTTTTAACAGCACAAACAACACGAACATGTAATCTGTCTTTTGTACTTAAAGCCCGAAAATCACCAACGTGGTTGTCGCGCCGCAACAAACATGTAAAAATATCACCCGGCCGTCTCGTTGTCATGAACACAGGCTGTAAACACCCTGAAAGATAACAGACGTCGCTCTCACACATTACAGGCCGAAACGTTTTCACAGCTGAGTCTGTGTGATGAGATAGGTGTGTGTGTGTGTGTGTGTGTGTGTGTGTGCGTGGGGAAGAGAGCTGCCGTGTTTTGGACCGGGGAGAGGATGTTCAGGTCTGGCTGCGACGACACCAGGGGATGTGATTTTTGGGAGTATTGTGGAGGATGTTTTGCCTCCTGTGTGGTGACTCCTGACCTCCACCATCCTCTCCCAACCTGCTTCACCTCCGTCTCTATTGTAGCTCTTATCAAATGGCCGAATGTTGTACATACATTTGGTCCGGTGGCCCGTACGGGAGATAACCCGGGCTCCGTCTCTGTTCTCATGATTGTTTTTACGAGTCGTTTGAAACCGCATGTACAGAATCTATCCTGCTCCGCTTGCTACCTGTTTGTCCTGCCGCTCTTCTGTCCTCTCCACCTTTGCTGGCTCAGCTCTTCGGCGGAGTTTTCTCAGTGCTGCGTGACTCCCTCGCCTGCTAAGACAACACGGTGTCGTCCTGAGGGTGCAGTGCGGCCCCCGCCGATCACACTCCGCTGACTCGCGCTCGTACCGCTTCTCATCTCCCCTAACGCGCACTGACGTGGCCCTTTGAAGTGGCGGCGAGCAGCGTGGACCCTGGGACCGGCCCAACAAAAGCAATCTGATCCTCGGCTGATGTGTCCAAGCATGCCTGCGGGCCCCCTGACAATGGGCCGGGACAGCAGGGGCCCCGTTTGCAACTTCTGTGTGTACCTAGGAAAGGACCTGCATGTTGTTCATGGGGAGGTGGACATGTGAACGATGGGACGAGAGAAGGTGTTGTGTTTCTGTGACCGCAGGTTGACAGATGTTGTTTTTCTGCCCAGCAGCTTCAGGTTCTCCACTCCGACTCTCTCGTAGATGCAGGACTGTACCAGCGAGACGCAACGTCTTCTTGTTAGGCTGCAAGAAGAGGCTTCATGTGAAAAAGGTTATAACAACGATCCCAACTTTTCAGGGTCTTTGCACAAATTAGTAAAGATGAGACCAGTGAGGTTAGCCTGTCAGCTAACAGAGCAGGCTCCTTTGAAAGCTGCATATACACATTAATAACGCTTCTCTCTGATTTTTTATTTAAATCCTAAATTGCAGATCCAGCAATGATGTCGGAGCTTTACGGCTCGCTTTTCACCGTTAGCACGTAGCTAGCTAGTTTGTTTCCAGCTTCACGCAAGTTTGTATCACAACAGAAGGTATAAAAAAGTTGGATGTGTCATTTAAAATTGTATTTGTAGCTTATAGCTTAATTAAATATCTTGTTGATTGAACAAATACTGAGTATCTTTAGGTATGTTATCATGGATTTGGAGATTTTGCGTTTATCTTTCAGTTATTTATTGTAAAATGATCTGAGGTCAAGTCATTTTCATACTGTCACTTCCTCTCCACACACCACTGTTGGCTGTTGTCTCCGAAGCTAATTTGCATTAATGGACGAGGACTGTTCAGCCTAACAATGCAAATATTTTCATTGTCACTGTTGTGATGGCTCACGTTTCACAGACGAGTCCTTGTTTGTGTCTCCATATCTTTATTCATAGTGTTTTGGTTTTGACACACCACAGCGACCTGCAGTCTGACCTGCCGCCCCTAAATCTTGAAAACAATAACACGTATGCAAAAGCTCACCTCAAACGGTATTTGCATGCGGAGGAGGAGGAACCTGCAGTCGCGAGCCAGACGTGCTGTTTGTTATCTCCACATTCCAGTCTCTGTTTTTGTGCGTGTGCTTGTTTACATTTGCTGATTTGTGTGTCACAGGCGAGTCAGAACACCTCCGACCCTGCTGGGTGTCTCGCTCCGGACTCGAGGTCTTGCATATCTCTTTTCTACCTCGCGCTCTTAAGAGCGTGATGAAATAACACTCACCAGGTTTCTATCAGTGCACAGGACGTCCAACAGTTTATCATTGTTTTCTGATCAGACCTACAGAGCCTCTTGAAAAACAAACGTTTTTAGAATATTAGAGATCAAGGTGACGCTTTACGTGAATGTCCTTGTACTAAGTGTAGATAACAGGTATCACAGCCATTAGAGTTGATTATTAACATTAGTAAGACTATATTTGTTAGAATAATGGAAAATTTTAAAAGATTATTGTAAGATTGTAAGTCCTTTGTTGAGCTGTGCTCTGGTAGTGGCTACAAGTATAAATAACTGCTGATAAAGTATGTTTTAATCCTAATTAAGCAACAAAAATGTTTCGAAAAGATGCATTTAATTTCTGTCGGGTGTCGTTGGGTGTAGAGCCGTAGCTTCTGGAGGAATAAACACCCGGAGGCATTTACCTTTTGGGAAGAGAGCTCAGAGATTGCTTGCAAATTGGGGATTAAAGATAAGATAAAATAACATGATGAAGGCTTAAGTACTGAAATGTTGGTGTCATTAAACTTAATTGCAGGTGACGTGGACAGTCTGCAGGAGCCTTATTCCAAATTTGGGGGATTCAAGCGTGGAGTCATCTTCACTTCTGGAGCTGGAGGAGAAATGTACTTTACCCCATGAATGTAATGTCACAGAGAGGAGAGGAGGGGAAGAAGAGAGAGAACCAGAGTCTCTGGTGAGTGCTGAGTTCAATGAGAGTTGACCTAAATTCAAACAAACAACCTTTGTGTGTCGTTGCTAGCTAGCTTACAGCTAACATACAGCAAAGTTCCTTCCCCACTCTGTTCTCCTGAATGTTACAGCGACAGGATATCTCTGGGTTTTAAAACATTTGGTATAATCTAAAAGTACCGAACTCAACAAAAAAATATGACAAAGATCTGGTTGTTTATAGAGATTTGAAAGCAGAAATCTCACATATTGTATCTTAATATTGTAATAATGATAAATAATTACAGGAAAGGCTTTAATTAACGTCTATAAAGGGTTAACAAGTGCTCATAAACTTGTCTTGTAAAGACTGTCTTATAAACTAACAATAAACCTTTGTATTTTGCTATTTTTAACACTTAAAATGTAGTTTTTCTTCATTTTCGGAAGCATCTTATACGACTCTTTGGGCCCTTATTACCTAACAACTAACACATATTGCAGAAATCCATATTCCACCCTGGTAAAATAATACTGGATCTGGAGAGAGGGGGTGAAAAAAAGACGGAAAAACCAGAGGAAAGAAAGAAAGACAGAATCTCTCAACCATAATCACACGAGCCCCTCGCACCAGAGGATTCTCACTCTGCAATCCATCATCGTTACGTAATAAACCATTTTTTTTTCTATGCTTGACTGACATGGTATCCCCTTGACAGCTCAAACATATAATTTGTAAATAGGCCGTCTATATTCCGCCTCGCATTTAGGAAACCGGTGGTGATGTGCGGTGCCTGTGACTGACAGAACTGTATTCACCCTCACCGTGGATTATTCCGCAGGATATGAAACCCAGACCTGTTTTTTGTTTTTTTGCCTCCGCCTCTGCCAAAAGGCTATTTATAGTAACCATGGCTATGTGCTCATTTTCATATCATCTTTCACTTTACACCTTCTTCTATTTAGGGAATCGCTCAACACACTTGACAGGAAACTTCTTTCACACCTGCACAGAAAACACTTCCTTGTTTGTTTTCAGAACCGTGCAGAAGAAATTATACACCGTCGCCAAGAAAGGCCGGAGCCCAGAGATGACCTCAGCGCAGAGCACCGCGGCGTATCCCCATCTACTACATCTGGTTCGCTTTAGCTTCAGCATCAACAAGTGCTTCCACATCTTCACTTTTTATTCCCTCTCTCTCCGACACACAAAACACGTATGAATCACGGAGGACGACGTGCTACAAAGCCGTGCAGATCACTGGGAACAGCGCCGCAGCCGATGTATATTTCATGAGGCATTAGACGCCGTATTATTCATGCCGCTCGCCGCTGCTGTTTTGTTTTCGGAGACAGAGCGCCGAACAATAGATTCATGGCATAGTGATGGAGGATTTTAGACGGGAGAGGAGAGGTCCATTCATAATTGTATTAAGTGATTTTTTTCTGTGGAGGAACTCTTGTTAATCATTCAGAGGAATTTCTTTTTACATAGAGAAATGTTTTGCAGCGGCGGGGGGCGACTCAGAGGATGAAGTTGTGCGCGCTGGAAGATACTCTAGCGTGATAAAGCTTTTTGTGGCGGGCGGGTGGAGAAAAAAATCAAAAAACTCCTTCCAGAGGCCGAGACGTGTCGGATAATCATCTTTCAACATGAAAAAAATCTGGAACTCATACTGACAAACCTCGTCCAGGCGCTCTGCATGTTCAGAAGAAAGGCAAACATTCACCGAACCACCTTAACGGCGACCTAACCCCGTCCGTAGACCTGCTTCTGCTACTACTCTACTGCTCTCCATGCCCCCGAACAACGCTCTCTTTGTTCCCCTGTGTGAGGAGTGGAAAAAACGGAGGGAGGCCGTGATCCAGCGCTGTAAATCATCTGAAGCAGACCGAGGTCACAGGTTTTCGGTTGTAGTTTATAACAGCTACGCCTACTGAGTATTAACCCCCGTGAATAATCTCCTCCGGTCCGCGCAGCTGAAGGCAGGTAGCTTGGCGGCCAGCACGGCGCACGCTCCCGTGTCACGTCAGAGGTATTTATTTGAACAAATGAAATTGCTCTCGGTGGAGGATTCAGAGCGAACTGTGCTGCCGTTCATCTCCTGATGCAGTCCACCGGAGGAAAGTGATGATAACAAATTGTGCTCGGGGGAGATTTTTCGGGGGGAAATGTTTACTTTACATCTAAAAAAATAGGTTCTTTGTTGCCTTCAAATTCACATTCAGCCAATCTTTATTTAAATCATTAACTGTCCTCCAGGTTTATACGCTGGTTTCCAAATAAATGCTAATGCTGCTACTGCACCTACCGAATGAGTGAACGTGTTAACAATATCAGCTTAAATGTGACATCAGTTGTTTTTCACAGTTTATTTCTTATTTCTGCTATCAGTTGTCCAAAAATAGCTATTGCAGTTGTTGCAACAGTGCAAACCCTTCTCATGAGAGGAAGTAACAGATAGTAGATAATAGATGCAGATAACAACATGCACATCATTCATCTGCATGTTCAAGGTTGATTTATTTGTCAATTCTACAATACAGGGTCGTACAACAAGTGTTAGTTGTAATCCCTTCATGCTACACGAGCAGAAACATGTCCACCCAGAGAACAATTTACTGACTCTGATCGTCAAAAGTTCTGAAGTCACGTCTTTTGATATGTTTCTGCTCAGCCAGACAGCCTGAGGAACGACGCTGCTCTGTTGTCTGGTGGTTTAACAAAAGGTACTTCTGTATCTTTTTGTCAGATTGCAGCAGGTTGACCAGGCTGTGGCTGCGACGGCTGTTGTTGACATGTCACTTCACCTGATGCCGCTGATTCACTTTAGATGGGTGCCGGTGATGTTTTCAACGGTTTTAATCACACGTTGTAGAGCCTTCCTGTCCGGGGTGGGGCAGGAACCCTTCTGGTTTCCAGACAGGATGCTTTCTATTGCTCCTCTGTAAAAGTTGTCGAGAACTTGGCACTGGAGTTTAGCCATCTTAAGTCTCCTTAAGAAAGTTGCTTTTTTTGTGCTTGAGGTGGAAAACTGCCTCCTTTTTCCTATAAATCAACAATCAGTTTTGCAGACGTTGAGCAGTGCTCTGCAAGATTGATGATTTCCTCCCCGACGTGAACTCTCATCGTTGTTCGTAACGATGGTGTACAGTGTGAACAGGAGGGGGCCGAGCACGCAGCCTTGAGGAGCTCCGGTGTTCAGCACTAACGTTGTGCCAATCCAAACTGTCTGGGGTCTGTTTGTGAGGAAGTCCAATATCCCGTTGCAGAGTGTTTCATGGGCGAGATTGTATTATTTTCATCCACCGCCTCCATCATAAAACAGCCATTTAGGTCTCACAACAGTCAGTTTTGCCTTGAATGGAAATGTATTAGTCTTCTGCCTCCAGTTTCATGTAATTCCACAGAATGACTAAGATTCTGATGATTCACAACAAATCTCGCTTCTATGCGTCTCTTGATTCATTCTACTGGATGAGTTATTGATGACAAATAGTGCTCAGGGGCAGATTCTTCCGCAGTGTTTACATCCTCAGATATGAATACCGTCTTTGTTGCCCTTCAAACGCAGCTTGGTCTCACTTTTGTTTTCTGACTGGACGCGTTATAAACTCTGGTAACACGCGGCAGGTGTTTGTAGCCCATCTTAATCATCGTTTCGAAAGGCGTCCACCTTTAAAAGCAACGCTGAGCAGAACAAGAGGCTCGGACGGAGAGAGAAATAATAAAAAACGAGCGAGGGGAGACAAATCCAATTTAGCCATATGTGATCCTATCTCCACAGCAACTCTTTTGTGTTTGCAGCGCGCAGTTTGTGAGCTTTGGCACCGGCCGACTCTTCTCCCCATGCTCGCCCCTTCCTAACTGCCATCCCTGAAAAAAAAAAAAGACGAAGCGGGCAGATAGAAAAAGGGACGCGATGAGGGGAAGAGATAAAATGTGGGAATGGAAGGGGGGAAAAGTGAGGGCGAAGAGGAAAAATAAAGGAGTAGGGGATCGGGGAGGTGATGAAGTGAGTGGAGACTTGAGAGGGGAGTCGCAGGACATTCCTGAGCCAGCTGTGGGTTGGAGGGGGAATTCTCACTGAATGCCTGACAAATAAAACAAGACACAGGCTATTTCAGTATTCCGGGCAAAAAACCCACTGGCACATCACCGTGGAATGAGGGGGGAAAGAGATTCTGGAAGGAAAAAGAGGCAGCTAATGAGAGAACCAGCAGGCTGCACGGTCCGGTACAGGCAGGCCTTAAACCACAGCAGTCCAGCGGTTAACCTTTCGCTGCCTCTCCCTCCTCCTGTCTCCTCCGAAATGGAAGGCAGAATCTGGCAGCGGCGTTTTTTTCTTCAAGGCCCTGACGATGCACACATTCCTGCTGCACAGACAGGTGGTGGGGCTGTTTAATAAATACAGGATTTGATGGAGGGAGGCAGCAGATGAGGGGGGAGTCAAAGGCCATCGTCGACTGTAAACAGCAGAGCTGAGCAGCCATAATATGACTACTGCTCTTCAGGGAATCCAGAACCTGGACTCTTGCTCGTAACTCCTTGTTAATGACTCACCCATTCAAACCGAAACGCTGCCGACTATCTAAACACCATTGTTCCTGTGGAATGACTCACTTCAGATAGCTCACTTGATTAAGTGCTGCTCGACTCCACAGCCGTGAGATCGGACAGAAAGCAGGTCGAATAGTAAACGAGCTCTTCAAAAAACTTGTGTTTGATTTCCTCTAAACTGAGACAGGACCAGAGTAGGTTTTTAAACGTTTTAAGATAACAGTCCTCCCAGAGATCAGATCAGCTGAACTTGCAGTCCATCAGGCTCCAAATATCTTCATTTTAATTGACTTTAATGGGGGAATGTGTGTGTTTTTGGAGCAGGAAGAAAAACTGAATAAACAAGCTGTTCTCAGAGGAAAATAACGTCCCCCCCTGTGTGAGGCTAGACAGGTGGTGGCAGGGTCTGCCACATGTAAACAAAGTGAAACTGTGTTGTCCTTTAAGGTCAGTTTGTTTATTCAGTCATGAAAAAACAGAGAGTTTGTTTATTTGGGTATCAAGATTTCTACATAAAAACTTCACACTGCTCCTTTAAGGTAAACGTTATCCAACACTAGGCGCAGAGGTTTACTTATATAAAGGTAATATTTACAACAGTTTACACACAATTCTTATCTAATCATGTCAGCTTGGTTAAGTGTGCATTCGTACCTCTACCAGTTGATATAAACTGGACACTTCCACCATTTCTTTTGGCTTTTTCGACTGCGTTTAGCTGCTGTACGTGTCTGTTAGCTGCTTTTCGCTAAAGATATAAACTGTTTCCATTATTTTAATCCAGCTAATTCAAACTAAACTTTACTTTAAAACTATTTTACATGTCTATTCAGAACTTTTAGCTGACAAATATCTTAGTTTCAACTGTCTGTCTGTTACTTTTACTTTATAATTTCAAGGTTTTATACCACTTTAACAATTTGCCCAACTATTTTACACTCTCTGCCCACTTGTTAGGTTTCACACACTCTCAAATGCAACACGTGGTGTTCAGGTGTTAAACTGAATCAAGGATGTGGCAGCGTGGGCCCACTGAGCAGCTGGTAGCTTACGGTTACCATGACAACAGATGTATTGTATGACCATATTTGGTTATTTTCCTTCTTGATATAAATGTGGAGATGCGGTTTATATATTTTTAAATAGCTGAATGAGGCTGTCCTGCATTTTATTTATACAGAATGTAGCCCACCCCAAGGTAAAAGGTAAAAGTTCAAGCAGCTACATTTAAATGTTCAAAATATAAAATAAAGGAAACATCTCTATCCCTCTTGATTCAAGCCCAGAGGAAAGCACTAAAATAAAAAAAAACTTCCCTCTTTTGTTTTTTCACACTTACTCACTCTCAGAATCAGTTGGTGGTGTTTTTTTTTTTCCGATCAGCGACATTTAATGCTTCACACTTTTGTGATCTGAATGCTGTTTTCATGAGTGAAGTGAACCAGCTGTGAACTCAAACCGCTGTCAGAATGTCAGTTGGTCGATCTGAGTGTCAGTTTCTTCAAGACGCCGTCAGCAATAAGTGCAAAAACGAAAAAATAAGTATACAAAATAGAAGTAAGAACCACACAGCAGAACAAAAAGACTTCTCAGCAGACCATAAATGACTTGACTGTTTATTGCAGCGCTGTTGGACTGTTGCGTTGTGTTGAACCTCACGGATTTCTTGCCATCGTGCCAAACACTTTGCTATTGTTCCGTCCGCTTGCAGAGACTTGCCTTTTCACTACAGCGTGTGTCAGCGCAGGTACGAGGAGGTTTCTGAGCCGACAGCCAGTAATCAGGCATGAAGGACTGATTCACTTGGACGAGCGCCACAACAACATGTGACGGAGCCGACTGCACCTGTGTGACAGCGCTGGCTGATTAGACTTGTTGAGCAATGTAACAATGAATTTAATTCGTGGTCACGGCAGAACCGGTTGTACACGGGATTTATGACGTGCCAAAACCGGCATCAGCAAAAATAATTAAGTAGAATTACTGTGGTACGCGACCAGCCAAGACTCGTGAATGTAGTAACGACTATGCAGGCCACACATTGCACCCGACCCCGGCTTCATGTTGTAAGTTTTTTGGGCTAAGCCCGGGCACCAAACGCTAACCTCTGAGCTCCCCTCCCAGGTCTGGCTCCAAAAGGGGCCCCAGTTTCCCCATTCTGGGCGAGGTGCTCTCTTTTTCAGGTGATTCATATGGGGTCCGTGAATTGCTGGCAGTCTGGCCCCTCTCCTGAGACCCTACCAGGATCTATTGGCCCCAGCAGCACAACTCTCAGGTTTTTGGGAGTTCAGGATCAACAGAGCATGACATAGACCGGCGTTTGTGATGCAGCTTAGCGCCGGACTGTCGTGGTGAAGAGGAAGATGAGCCGGAAGGAAAAACTTTGGCTCTACCAGCTGATCTGCTACATTCCCACCCTCGCCTACAATCATGACGTTAGGGTAGTGTTGGCATATGTGACCCAACCAATGGAGAGAAAACCACCCTCGTCCCGCTGATGTGTGGCACATCAAGATGACTTCTTCAAGACCAAACATCGGATTGAGGTTAGCGAAGATATCTTTAGGCAGAACAATGTTTTTACTGCTCTGAATATGTACGTCATGATGAGTGCGATCTTTTCATGGTTGCAGAACCCAGGACGTTTTGGGAAATCTCTAAAACTATCTGACCTGAAGGAGGAGGAGACTCATCCTTATTACAAAGGACTCCTTGCTTAACTCTGAGGGATTTCTGATAAACGTGCTCAACCAACTTAATTTGCATTCCATTTGAAGGATGCAAAAAGAGGAGGTGCTCTAGGAACCACATGGTGCCAGACCTCCGTCCTCCGTCCTCCGACCTCAGCGTGTTTGAAGGCTTAAACACAAGACCACCAAACTCTAGTCAATTCATCATTCAATCCAAGCGGACGTTTGTGCCAAATTTGGGGAAAATCACTCAAGGTGTTCCTGAGATACTGCGTTCACAGATGCATGGACAGAAATACATAATGCCTCTGGTCACGGCTGACGCCAGCGCAGGGATTAAAGCGGCTGAGGCTGCATTACGTCACCTCCAGTCGTGAGGCCGCGGTGACTCTGAAGTGGAGAGCAGGCGCATCCACCTCTGTCTTTAAAGTACTGTTTGTGTCATGCAGCAGACGGCGGAGGTTTTTTCCGGTGAGCAGCACTCCTCTGCAGCCACCCAGGGACAGAGTGGTGACCGTGTGTGTCATTGTGCCGCCACATCACAGCCCGCCGCCCGCAAGAAAAGTCTTTGTGATCTTCCCAACCGGCGTGCGAGCTCGCCTGTGCCCCTGCACGCGCTCCTTCCTTCCTCCGCCCTCCCCCCTCGTAACCACAGAGATGAGAGAAGAGGGATGATCGTGTCGTAGCGTGGGGAATCCCACATCCTGCAGCTTTTATCTCAGAAACATATGATAACATTACTGGGGTGACGCGCTGACAATACTGCTACTATGACAGTTTCATGTGAAGAATGAAAGAGACAGGCTGACAAACAGTTCAGTCAGAGCGGCGTGCACGCTTCCTTTTTACTCTCGACTGCATGTCAAGAGCCACTTCCTCGCGTTGAGTCAGTCATTTGGGATGACAGCTGCTGGTTGACCGCCGCAGCCGCATCCAGTGTCCCTCTCTTCCTCCGTCTACTCGTCCAAGATCCTCCTCTAGAATTAGTCTGCTCGAGCTGCACCCCGACTCCTGCTGAGTCAAAGAAACGAGTGACGCAAATCACTGAAAGTTTTTCAAAAGGCTTTTTCTTTAAAACTTCAAGCGGCAGTTATGCAGCGATTTCCAGCTTGCCCATTAATGTGGACAGAGAACGTGCCTCATGGAAAACAGCCCCAGAGCTGCAGAGGAGTCGATTCCCCCGCTCGGTATCCCACATCACTGATGGAAATGATTAAGTATATTGGAGTGTAATTCCACCCCCCTCGGTCTGGCTCTTAAAAATAGAGGGATCGAGAGGAGGGCGGCCGGCCAGGGCGGATGTCTGAATTCCTCTGATTGGAGCAGAGCAGTAATTTGTTATTAGGCTGATGTCGACCCATGACCACAGCAGCAGGCCTGCCATGTGTGGGAGAGCGGCATGGCATCGCTCACTCAGGAGGCCCCTCGCCGCCGCTCTGCCAACTCCTCTACTCTCATTCCTTTCATTTCAAAACAGATTCTTTACATTCGAACGTAAACACAGAGATGCAGAGGAGACGAGGTAGCGTCTTTGAGTTTTGCTTTCAGTATCTCTAAACCTCTCTTTCCTTTTCCTCGCAGCGCCCCCGGTTTATATGAAACATGTGTTCTGAGTGAATGGCAGCACTGTAAGTCGGTGTGTGATATCTATCATGTTAATAACACACACGCACACACGTCTGGCACAGTGTAGCCACTCTGGTCGCTGTGCTCACTGGAGGCTGGGAGGGAAATGAGGCATGAAGAGCTGAAAGATTTCAAGGGGAAGCAGA
This sequence comes from Diplodus puntazzo, assembly GCA_963678695.2. Taxonomy (NCBI): domain Eukaryota; kingdom Metazoa; phylum Chordata; class Actinopteri; order Spariformes; family Sparidae; genus Diplodus; species Diplodus puntazzo. Next base: position 4,633,772 of record OZ023174.1, read on the forward strand.
GGTTAGCAGAGTATGTTCGCTCCAACCACCTGAAAGTCTCGGCTTCCAGCCCTGTAATTTGGGACCGCTGCTAAAAGACAAGGCGCTCGGTACAATAACAGAAGGAACGGTCTTAAAGGGACAGTGTTTTCCTTTTAACTGTGGTGTTATTGATCCATCTAGACGACCCCTTTACTCAAAATAACCCACAGACTGTGTTTGGTGCAGTTCCACATCGGATTTTGTTTTCCACTGAACTACACCCACCAATCGTATCGCCGCCCAGAAGTGCATCTGCTCGTTGGTACGGGACGTAAACATTAATGGTGTCCTCCTCGTGTGAGATGGAGTGCTAGCTCGCTAACTTAGCCAGCCTGTCGTCCATGAGTAGCTTCCGGAAAGAAAATAGCTCCTACGTAAAACGGTTCACAACAAGGTTAGAGGTGAAATATGAAGAAATGTAACTGAAAACATTAAAGAATTAACTAATATTAACAGTTCTAAGGTTATGATGCGGGGGATGTCTACCGAAGTTAGCATGCTAACCAGTTAGCCTCTCAGTCCACAGCTCCTCTGTTAGCAGTGTAAACGCTCCACTGCTTCTCCAAGCACCCAGTTCGGGCCGCTAGCTGAACTGCTAACTGGGCTAACTAGCCAGTGACAGCTACAGTTAGCAGCAGCTAGCAGTTACCCCAGTGATATACTGCCCCCTGTTTGTTTTGAGTATGAATGCGACAGTAGGCCAATTCTTACATATTGTACCTTTCAGTAAGGAGTCGCTGCTGCAGAATTTTCAGAGTCAGCAGCTCACACAGAAACAGTCTCGATGGATCACTAGCTCGACAGATAGAAGGAAAAATATGTATTTTTGATTTTGAGGTGAACTATTCCTTTAAAAATAAATAAAAAAACTGTCTCTTTATTTGGTTTGTTTTCCTTTTCAAAGCTCTGGCTGTCTCTGTGAACAAAGAGACAGTCGGCTTTTGAAAACAAGTCGGTGATTTGTCTCGCTGAGGTTAACCAGACGAGAAAAACAGCGGCCGCAACCACATTTCAGATGCAAAACTCCCGTTAGACCTACAAACAAATAGGATTATTGAACGGAGGGAGAGGTGTTGAAAACAAAAATCTCTTCAAGACCAACAGATTATATTCTTGATGCTCCCTCAGATGCAGCCGACCGCAGAGGCAGTTTGTGTGTGAAGCGGCTTGGATCTGTCCTCGAGGTCCGCGTAGACCAGTAACATCAATTCTCCATATCGCCAAAAATGTTTCACCGAGACTTCTTGATTTGACCTCCGCAGAACACAGCGGCCCCCGAAAGACAAACACGCCGTAACACCGTGCGTATAAAGATCACAGGACGCAGCTGCGGTAACAAATAAAGCGCATATTGAAAAATTACAGCCCTGCAGGAATACGGCTGCACACTCGCGTATCACATGATGGAAGAATGTAGAAGCTGTCAACACAGAAACAAAAGGACTTTAACAGCCACCGTATCATCTGATTTGAGAGTCTTGTGATGATCTTCAGGCCCCGCAGGTGTCGAGTGTCCGTCTGTTTGCGCGTCACAAGTTCAAGACCCGCCACGGTTGATAAACTGCTCGACTCTCTCGCTCAGAGCGCCGGCCCCCATCACATGCTCCCGACCACCAACTACTGGCTGCCTGCGACCCAGTTCACGCTCCTAATTTGGAAACATTGACATTTTCCAGTAAAATTAGTGCAAACTCAGTCAGCAGAGACGCTGCAGCTCCAGCAAAACAAGTTATCAGATGTGACTCATCTGCTTTTCTGACTCACAGAAAACGATCATCACTGCATCAGACCGATTCCTCTCCACCTCGGCCTTTTTTTCGCCCGACTGGATAAATGTGCTCGGACAGCCGTTGCATGTTAATTCTGGCTGCTGTCAGAGCTGTTGATTTTTATTCTCATGTATCGTGGACGCTGGAATAACGCGGAAAATGTTCCATCATCTGGGAAATGAGGAATGGAACGCAAACACACGTTAAAAGCCAAGACCGGAGAATTACGAAGAAAAAGTCAGCGCTGTCAAACATAATTTCAGAGACGCGGGATGAACTCGATCCGACCAAGTGCACTCGAGGTGGGATCATGGGTTTGATGATGTTTGTAGCGGTGAGCTGCAATCACAGAGTTTCTGACTCCCCGTGTCAAGAAGCCAAGTCCTGCAAGCGGATCCATCTGGGTCCACAGTTGACCCACAGGCCCAGAATAGGATCTGAACTTTGTGACAGATGTTTTTGATCGCTTCGATTTTTTTTGCAAACCGCAGCTTAACTCCGGGTCGTAACCCCAGAAGAACACCTCTCCTCCTCACCGAATCCTCAGCTCCAGCTCCAAACAAGCAAACTTAAAGGTTCAGTTCAGCCCAATATGGAAAATTCATACTTTCCCACGTACTCGTTGGGCTGTTTCTCCATCTAGATTGGTAGATATGAGCCATGAAGCCGTCTGCCTTCTCTCAGATATGATGGCACTCAGTTTGTGGCACTCAAAGTGGCAACAAAACACGTCTAAGAGACTCAGCAGCAAAAATCATGACCCGGTAACCCAAGATCATCAACAGGCCTTAATGTGAGCATGTTGGAACTATTTTCTTTATTTCTGAGCAGAAGGAAGCAGCATCCAACGATCCATCCATGAAATGTTGAAGGTGGAGAAAGAACTTGACCTCCTGGGTATGAAAACACCCAGATCTACCTCTCCTACCTCTTCCTGGGGGATTTGATCTAATGATGGAGGAGAGGCTCGTTCTTGTTGACATTAATGGTGTTGTCCTTGGCTGGGCTGTAACATTCCCCAGCTTAGGTAGCTCCCGGTTTGCCAACACAGAAGTCGATTGGGAAGCTAAAGGCTGCGTGCAGGCTGACGCACGTTATCTGCAGTAACACGTCCACTGGTTAGGGTTAGGCACTGAACTGGTTCTGTCTGGGAGAGCCAACAGGGCCGGGCTTAAAACCATAAAGTGAGCCGAGCCCTTAAAGTGAAGACGGTTTGGGTTAACCTCACAACAAGGTTGTCTTCAGTAACCGGGTCATGCTTTCTGGAAAGAGACACTGCAAATGCAGACATCTCACATCCAAGACGATGAATATGTGTTTTTGATTTTTGGGGTGAACTGTTCCTTTAAGGCTTTAACTCGTCCGACTCGTAGACCTGGCTCTCCGCTGTTCACCTTTCCCCAGAGCGCCCACCTCCTCCCCCGCTGCGTGCGCCCTCCCACAGGCCGATCCCAGGGAACAGCCGTTAATCTGAGGCAGAGCGTCGGAGTACGTCTCCTTTTAATTATCAGAAAAACTCCCGAGCTGGGTCGGATAATGGATTCCAAATGGCGAGCTCGGGTAGGGAGCGGGCGCAGAGCTGTAGGAGGTGGCCACAAAGAGGCGGAGGAGGAGGAGGAGGAGGAGATATGACTCCCTCTCAGGTTCTGACCTTTGGCTGCCCTCTCGCTCGTGTGCTTCGCCACAGATTGATTGCGTTAGCTCGAGAGATGACTGAGCGACAGAATAATCTCACTAACAGAATCAGACGTGGCCCGGTGGAGCCGCTGATACCTGCTGTGCTCCAGAGACCTTTCACTCATGCGGATATTTGCTGATGGAGCAGCATCACCTCTCGGCTCTCTCCGCCGTCCCTCCGTGGACCAGAAGCCCATCAGCATTTATCTTCAGGGGGAAAAAAAGCTGAATGAGCTGGAATCATAATCTTTTATGTGCCGTCCTCCTCGCTCTATTCCCAGGACACGCTGGGAGCTCGGCAGAGACATCTTACGGCCCGAAGGCTTAACGCCGAGGCAAAAATAATAGAATCACACACACACAAAAAAAACACAAGCTAATCATCGTGGCTCCAAACACATCACACATACATTCACACACACACACACACACACACACTCGGACTGCAGGACCACCCCTGAGAGCTGACCTGGCCATGCCCCCTACCGCTCAGTGCTGGCGTGTGTCCACAACAAACTGGGCCTCTCTCCGTAGGGAACAGAGGAGGCCTGAGGCCGTGCTGCTTAGCAGGCGCCGAGGGGGCGGCAGGCTGCCAGTGGTCAGTCGCTGCCGGAGCTTCTGGGAACGGTGTCACACTCGCACTAACCCCCCCCCCCCCCCCGTCCTCACACCAGCCAGCGTCTGGGTTCAGGGCACGGGTGCAGAGGTCGTGAAAAGAACGGCACTCCTACGACCGAGCAGCTGGACTCGCCGTCGCGGATGAGCTCATTCTGGACGGCGTCCAAAGAAGAGGCGAGCCAGAACCCCCTGACGTCTGAGCTGACGCCGTGAAGTCACTGTGCAGAGCGCAGCAGCAGCAGCACACTGTCTCCACAAAAACAAAGCCTAGAGACTCTCTGAGGTTCAGCCGAGGCCAGAGTGATGACAGGGAGAGGAGGCACATCTCAACTGGACTGAGACCGGCTGCTTCGCTGCAGGTCCAAAGAAAGTACACGGACGGCGGCGGTGTTCAGGACGGATTGGCAACGGAAAAAAGGCCCCGAAGCTGTAGCGAGGTCAAGAAGGCAGCAGCGTGTCTTCAAGGCTAAAATTAGTCTTATCTCAGTTATAACCAGACTACTGTGAAAAAATAACAAGTCTTATCGGACACAGAGACCTTCACAGCTCTCAGGGATGTTCAGTCAGCAGCCCTCAGCTTCTTTCATCAAACGCACACAGTGCAGAGGAAGACATTTCCCAGAAGGCCGCGAGGAACTCTCGGCATGTCCCTCGATATCGTTTCAACCCCGACGAGGCAGCTGGCCGACGACCTTCTGTGCAGCGATAACGCAATCTGTCTCCCGCTGCTCACAGGTCAGACTGATACAGAAACATAAACTTTCCGAATACGCATTCTTTTTTCAGTATTGTGTCAATTAAACAGTGTTATGACAACATTTTCACCTTTTAAACTATATAAAACACGGAGGAAGCGCTGACGAAGGCTCATGTTTGAAGTGTCTTTATATGTATTGAAATATATATTCAGCTATATTTATATTTCAGTGGTTTGTCAGCAGGATTACACAAAAACTTCTGAGTGGATTTCCACAATACCAGGTAAAGGGACGGATCCTGGACCGACATTATCTTTAAATCCTCAGAGAAATATGTTTGGATCTTGATGAAAACAGTCAGGTATTTAGGTAACCGGTATCTTATGAGGGTACAGTTTGATGCAGATCCTGACAAAATCCAGATTTAAACATGAGAGCCGTCATTTTTCAGCTGCTGTACGGTAACAAACGGGATGGAATAGTAGATAAATAGTCATGATTGCAATAAAATATGGATATACTGCCTATATATTGCTCCACATGTGCACACATATATACACTGTACATGTAAAGTGCACAGTGAATGTGGATCTGGGAGGTGCTGCAGCTCGTGATGTGTCGTCACTCTGTCGTTCAGGACAACAGCAATAAGGAAGGAAGTTTAATTGGAGGCTGCAGCTCTCGGAGACAATACGTCTCAATCACAACTACAAGACACGTGGGAGCGTCTATAAGAGCCCATTGTTAAAATAAAATCAACACAATGTCCGCGACACATCGTCAGGCCCGTCCAATAAACGGCGAGGTGCACAGCGGTCCTCCTGCTGCTCGGGGAGCGGAGAGGAAACGCACAAAGCAACAGGAGGTCGAGCAGCACAATACGACCTCTCCGTTCAATTAGCCAAATGATCTCCAAACATCTGTGTGTGCTGTTGATATAAAAACACACTGCCCATTAACCTGTGGTCTGTAAAAAAGGACCCAGGCTTAGCAATTAACCCACATTCCCAAACTTATCCAGCTGCCTCTCGTTTCCAAATGACTATAATTCCAAACAACGTGGTAATTTCCCCGGCAGAGAGCGCATGCCTGGTGTGCTGCTGATTATGGCTTCTTGGTAACTTATAAAGACTGCGGTTTCCTGGAGGGAGACCGCATCAGCTGTCATATTCATAATTATAGCATTTCTGCTATTTCTATCAATCATATAATTATCGTATCTGCTATTTCTATCAGTCGTATAATTATCATATTCAGTCATTTCTGCCTGAAATTTGTTCCCTGCCGTTTTTCTTGACGGCTTCGGATCCATGACGTCTGCGACGGATCCCGTAAGCTGCTTTTATTTTCCGCCTCGTTTTCAGCTTCGCTTTCAAGCGCTCGCCGTGTTATTTGTACGGCTAAGCCGCTTCAGACTTTGATTGTAGAGAGACGTGTCTGAGCACGGCTTCCAGCGAACACACACAGCTTCCTCTTCCACTCACGTCCTTCATGAGAAAAATGTAAAAAACACTTTCACTCAAGAAATGACGACGAGAGAACCTTAGAAAGAGTAATTACATGTTTAAACGTCACGTGAGGAGTCCGTGAACTCAAAGCGAGTTGTAACAGCTGCTCCTTCACGCCATAAATGTCGGGCAATTAGGCCTGAGCTGTGCTAATGAAGGTGACTAACGGGCTGGAGCTCCTCCACCAGGTGCTCAGGCCATAAACAGGAAGTCCCAGCAGGAGCAACACCTGGGAATAATAAAGACAACAGCTCCATCTCAGGGCGGAGACGCAACATAAATGAACACAGTGCAGCTGAAAGGTCCAAAAACACGAGAGGCGGCGGAATCATCATCGGAATATCCGACAGCTGCTGCGCTTTGCTAGCTATGTTAGCTAATTAGCTCACGGCTCAGTTAGCTGTGGAGTCAGTGGCCCTCGAGTTAGAGGGGCCTCGGATCACAGAGTGGGGGGACACGGCCGAGCAAGACGGGATTTGGCAGCCGGACGTGAGAGTGAACAGCCTATGCTAGCTTGTTAGCATGCTAGCTTTGGTCGTACTCTCTGCGACATCATCGACATCTCACAGCCGTTTCTTTACATTCTGTTGACGATGTTTGGTCATTTTAAATACGGAACTAGACGTAGATGCATTACAGATGAGAACTGACCTTTAATAATGTAAGACTTCAGTTCATTTCTGTCAATACTTCACAGATTAATCAGCTGCAGCACCGGCTCTCGCGTGAGGAAGTCAGTCAGTAAGCAGGAGAGCGTCATGACATTGTTGGATTTGCGCCTAATGTGCTGACTTGCTGTGATTTGTCACATACATTCAATTATCACTGAAACCACTGCATGACATCAGATTTAATCCACATCGTCTAAAAATCGCCAGCAGCCTCTCAGAAGTGCTTCTCTGTTTAAAAATGTCAGATCGTCCTCCGCGAGCCGAGGGTCGTCCTGAGGGCAGCTCGCGTAACATTCGCCTCCGTGTCCGCCACAGACGAACCATTGATTGCGAAAGCGGGAAGTGATTTTGATTACACACGCTTATGTGATGTCGATACTAATCAGCGGATCATGAGGGAAAATTAGAAACACGCTGTTTTCCTCGTCTCACGGAGGCTCGACTTCAGAAGCGCTCGCCGCTGTCCTCGAGTGACATGTTGCACAAAACAGAGGATGAAACGTAATCAAAATCACAAGCTCTCCGTCTTCAATCCTCTGCTGTATGTAAGGGAAATGCTGCAAGGATCTGGGCCGATTATCCAAGTTTTCCAAGCCAGTACAAGGCTGTACGGTCCCGTCGAGCTGTGTCGGACCCCACCTCGGCTGAATAATTGTAAAAATCACGTGGTGACTAACAGCGTAACTGTTCCTAATGGCTTCAGTTGACCCCAGCGGACTTCTTTGACAAGTTTTTTTCCATCTTTATGGGTGTTTATTTCTTACCTGCTGAAGCTTTCCCAACTCATTGTTCACAGATATGGTAACAGTAGTGGCTACAATACTATCATGCTATCATTCATCTCATTCTGGTATCGAGGAAAAAAATGCTCTGGCTAGTTTCGCTTTTCTACAGCCACCTTGAGCGGTGCTAAACCCTGGATGCATCGAAAGTACCCCAGCCTGCAAGATGGTGTTTGGGAGGAAAAGAGGAAGATGAGCTCCGGTGTTAAAACAGTTGAATCGCTGGAACATAAATAGGGTTAGGGGTTCGAAGGATGCTAACTCGTTTTGGTTTGTGCAGCTAGCGACCGGGTTAAGGTCAGTGTGTAAGAGAAAGAGAGTGAAGACAAAGACGCCGAGTCAGACGAATGTAAAAACGGCCATAAACTGGTCAGAAGCAGAACCGTTCTGGAGTTAAAATGTGTGAAGGAAACATACTGAACTTTGCCTCCTTAAAATCTTTTCAATTTGTGCCGCCACGAGGAGAAATGAAGCCGTGAACATCAAGTTGTTGCTGAAAATGGAAAGAACGTTACGTCTCCGTGTCCCGTTAAACAAACGCCAGCTAGGTTAGATTAAACCAAGACACTCGATTACCATCAGAGCAGCGTTTTTTCTTTCCTGCAGCCCATTTTCTTTAACTTGCGCAGTTATTATTTGCATTTTAGCATAGCTTCCTCAGCTAACTGGCTAATTGTGTTGCAAAGAGGGGAGATTGTCTTAGGACAATTTGGTCGACATTGACGAACCCCAACGCTGGTCAAATTATCAGGAGAAACTGCTGAGATCGTCTGCATGTTTTGATAAAAATGTCGATACTCGGTGCCGGTGTGTTGAGCGTATATCGCACCAGGAAGCGTTATGATACGTTGCTGTAGTGATATATCGTCCCACACCTGACAAAAGGGCGTTGTGTTGCATCATTTTTATGGAAAAAAAAGCCTGCAAGTCTTCCACAAACGCTGGGAAAACAACAGAGCAGCAGCTCTGTGGATGTGTGCATTGTCTCGGTGTTCTGTCTGGGAGATGAGATGTGCAGATATAAACTACATTAATGCAGTATGAAGAGCAGCACAGCTGTCGACAGCCGGACCTCGCTCCACATGGACGGACGTGGCTCCGCTGCCCTCCTCCTCTCCCTCTCCTGTCGTCAACTTGGGCAAACTGCTGTGGGTACCACTTAATCTCATAACAAGCAGAACAGTGGAAAGTGCAAAGAGGTCTTTCCTAATATCACACCAAACTGAGTCAATGAGGGAGCAGCTCCCCCCTCCACCCTCCCCGCTCCGCTCCTCTAAAAGGCCACCATTGTATGTGGAGAATCGCCATGGCTACTGCCGACGAACTGTAAGCCTTTTAGAATTATTAGCATTCCTCTCTACCCCGAGCACTGTAGCAAAGCCGCTCGCTTTACCATCAATCCGCCTCGGGGAGAAACACACCGTTTCTTTCATCGGAAGCTGCAGGAATTTCCATCAGGCTGGGAATTAATTAAAGTTGAATTATGGGGCTGCGGCAATATCGGTCGAGCCAGACAAATTGAACAACGCCGAGGGAGGGAAGGAGCGAACGCGGCCTCGTTAATGAGCCGAGCTTGTCGGCGACACTAACGGCTGATATCAGGCGAGAGAGCGATAAGACGGGGAACAATGTGATCATTGATGGATCCGGTTTCCACGGACACAACGGATCTTTGGCTGAAGTTTAGTCACGTCTGCGCTGTCTGGTGCAGGTAACTTAGTGCTGTAGACAACCTTTACGCTTTAACTTGTCGTTCTGACGTAAAGCGTCTCGCTTGTCACGCTATTCAACGAGTGAGCGGTTCAAAAGTGGCATTTTCTACCAGATCAGTAACCAACCAGATGTTTTACTCGGTCGTCTCACAGCTCTGAGATCAGAGTTTTAGGTCCAGTTGGGTTTCTTACGGTTGCTAGCGGTTTCTGCTGCTTTTATACCTCCACTGTAAATCATCAGTTTACTGGCTACTTTGCAAATTGCATTTTTGGATTCATTTGCTTTATCTTTATCAATCGGATAGATAAATAAACGACGCTAAATATCCGACTGTCGTCCAGGTCGACAATTGTTCAACCCTGTAATAAACAGCACACACATACATGTAAATATATGTAGTTAACTTTTATTTGCACTTTTTTTTACCTAAATACATTCAATATTGGATACTTTCCCTCAATTTGCATGGCTGATTTTCACTTTCAAGCTATATTTGAGCTTCATATGACACTGACTCATTGTTTAGTTGTTGTTTTCTTTGTGTTGGTATTTACGAGTGACAACTTCCCCCCCTGAGCGTTTCCATGTGGTTTTATTATCAGCGCTGCTTTGGCAAAGACAACTGCATCATTTTTGTTTCCATCAGAGTTGCAAATAACAACAACACACGAGAAGAAGTGAGTTAATCATTTAGTCGATAATAAGAACAGATTGCCAGTTAAACTTTTGTTTTTCCCGTGTGACCACGTGCAGAAACGACTGTACAGTGAAGGTGAAGGTTTCTAGATTAGTTAGTTACATCATGTCAGGACTTAATTAGTGATTAATGACTGCAGAGTTTAGACGCTGATCGTAATCAAATGAGGGGATGAACTTTAAAACTGATGCTTGAAAACTGGAGGAAAAAAAAAGAACAAAGATCTGTTTTCAAGCTTTTCACCGCGGGGGGAAAAATAAATCCAATGGCTTCATGATTATCGACTGTAAAAGATGAATCAGACAATAACGGCCAGATGTTACTGATGATCTGGCAGCACGCACACAATTAAAGCAACTGCTGAAGGGACAGACGAGCCAAACAGATGGGAGACAAACGGACATTTTTCTTCCCAGCTCTTTTGAGACTACACGTCAGTTTCCACAGGAAAGAATAAACCTTGTTAAATTAATCATATTAGGGGGGAAAAAATGTGATTAAATGTGGCGATTGCTAGCCGAGGGCGTTGCTGCAATAAACAATCAGGAACCACCTCATCCTGAAATAATGCTGCAATTGTATCGCGGTCAGAGTGAGACGGGGAAGCTGGCCGAGACAATGTGTCCACTATCGGAGTCTGATGAGAAAGCCTGGACCGACGGTGACACAACGGGCTCTGTTCCACGGGCGACCAGGGAGGCTCCGCTATCAGGCCTGGGACTCCTCCAGGCGCTGGCACCTCCACCGAGGCAGAAAAAGTAGGTCTGCGCGGGACCCAAGGGGACGAAGGGCCCCAGTGACATTCCACCGCTGGTGCCAAAACGGCTAAATGGCAACGATTTCCCCGGAGTGTACGTACACGACCGTGTCAGTTTCACCCCGTCTGTGTTGTTCCAGGTACAGGTTACAAGCAAACAGCTCGACTGGAAACAACAAGTCTCGCTCGACCGTGACGGGAGTAAAGGTGTTCTCAGGGTCTCTGCAGGTTTCAACATGTTACATTTAAGACTTTTTTAACAACAAAAAGCTCCCATTGTGCTGTCTGGTGGATTTTTACAGCGGCTTTTTTTGTTTCTCTGACTTCCACAGCGACTCTAAAACGTCTTTGCACCCTAATTTGAGCGTAATCTTGCAAAAAGTGCAGCAGGGTTTAAAATGAGCCATTAGCCAGATGTTGGTGAACGTGCACTCAAAAGCAACATTAAGGGAAACTATTTTTAGCTTGTTAGTTAACTTCGAGAGGATTTGATGAGAGATTTGAATTTTTCTTTTAAAGGGCTGAAATTGAGATGATGAGATTTCAGTTTTTTAACATCACAACGCCAAAAGTTTTTAAATAAATGATGTCTCAACAGTGCAGCCTTTCTTGCATATAAACTAAATAGAGGCGGCAAAGCGACACGAGGTAACAGAGGCGCCATTATGAGTTTTATTTTACGGCACTTTCGTCAATGAAAAAGTAAATCTGTTTTGTTTTGGGTTTAACGTTGTAGTAGTAATAACAGAACAGTGGAAATAACGGTTGTTTTCATCCATTTATTATCACGTAAAACTATCAGATTGTGATTCTTTTCATGTGTTGTGTTTTGGGAGACACAGAGTAGTTTCAGTGGCGTCCAGTCTTAATTCTTACAGTCTGATGTGTTAGTGTGCAGCTGGTGTTCTGCGGCCACGGGTCATCAGGAAGCCGGGCCAGGATTCTGTGGATCAAAGAGAGTGATGGGAGTTAATTCAGTCCAACAAGGAGATAAAACGGAAAAAAGTTCACAGTTTGTCTTCTGTCACTTGGTTACCTTGGCAATGACCTGCGGCCTGGGGACTCCCATCCAATCACAAAGCTGGTTCCTGTGAGTCCGCACGGTGGCGAGGTCGCTCTCCCTGCAGCGGACACCGAGCACGACGGCGCGTCACACACAAATCAAAAGCATTCAAACAATAAGAGGAGATACTGTCGGCTGAGAACGCTCACCAGTTCGCATCACTCAGCACGCTCATGACATCATCCAACACTTCTGCGTCTACGACGTCATCGTAGGTCAGCAGCATCTCGTACATCTGGCCTGCCGTCGTCTTCCTGATCTACAGTTGTCAGAGAGGAACAGCTGATCGTGTTGTTTCACCAAACAATATGAGAAAACACACAAGGCGACAAAACTAAACTAAAATCACGGCAACAGGACACTTGGTTCTGTTTAGCAATGCAGAATTAACCGTAAGCCCTCTTCCTCAGAGTCCACCATGTTTCTAAAGTAGCCTAGAACGGACAAACCCTGGAGAGTTTTAAGCGTCCACTACACGTGACACAAAGGGGGTATTCAGTTGTTTGCAATCTGGGACCTCACCACTAGATGCCACTGAATCCTACACACTGCACCGTCGAGGACAGCTGAGGTGTTCCTCTGTTGTGAACTTACCGCAGGGAAGTGGTGGCAGAGCAGCATCAGCAGCTGGGACAACACTTTCTTCCTCACCTCCCCCTGAAACTGGACCAGCCCACAGAAGCTGGAGAACAGCAGACGGTCAACATGGATGTTCTGCCTCGGTTAAAGTATGTAATGTGTACGTTTGACGATGAGACTTACACAGCCGTGCAGGCACGCAGCTTAGAAATACATTTGGTCTTCTTGAACTCTTTGCAGAGATTCAAAAGCTCCACGCAGAACGGATGACTTAGAAAAAACAAAGACAGAACGACTTCAGCTCTCACAGACATCATGCACAGTGTTTTCTTTTTCTTTTTTTAAACAAAGCCATCACAGCACTCACTTCTCTTGTGTGGTGAAGATTTCGAAGCAGCCGTTCGCGAGCATCTGATTGAGCATCTTAAGGAAAGGAATAGACACCCTGGGGGGAGAAAAGGGGGCAAGAGGAGAAACTGAAGGATTAACTTGACACATTTCAGGAAGTGATTTTATATAGACGAGGCCGCCACATCATGTAAAAGGGTCTGAAGTGACATCTAGCAAGGTCAGGGTAAGAGGTTGTACCTGTCGTTACGGAGGTTGTCTCTGAAGATGATCAGCAACGTGTCCCCAAACTGTGTCATAGCAGCGCCGTCGCCCTGGATCCCCCTCAGGTAGTCAAACAACCACTGGGACGAAAACTCAACCTGGATGGAAGCAGCGGAGAGCAACAGCCGCCTGAAGGTTACGACTTGATTATGAAGAAACGAAACACTTGAGGACGCCATCTTGAACCTGGATTAACATTTTTCAGCATTTTCTGACATTTCAGAGACGAGACAAAATGTTTGTCAGCCGACTTTCACGCTATTATCTTCAGCTTTTACATGTTTTTGTGGTTTGCACCAGGTGTTTTCCTCAGGTAAGACATGTTGCACTGGCCAAATTTGCATTTCCAGTTAGAAATATTGCCTAAGTGTCGTCCTGACTCACTGTGACTTGTTACAGACGTGACGTAGTGTCGCCGTCTCCCTTCTTCTCTCTAAACTCAAAAGACGCACTCTCAGGTAACAAAACAGTATTCCGTAGTAACGACATGATTTTGTTCCCCTTAATCCATCACTGTCTTTAAGAGATTACAGCATGAGGATATTAGCTGCAGAGAAACAAAGATTTGCTTTAATAAAAGACCTGACTGCTGAGCCTGAGGGGGCCTTGGAAAGAAAAACACTGAAATTAATGATCTCATCCGCCGGCAGGAAAGAAAGTGTCAAACCTTGACAGCTGCGACATGGCAACAAAATATGAAATAGATAAACACGGATACAAGGAAACACTGTCAGCCTTTCCTCTTCTACACTTCAGCACAAACTCTTCTGTGTTTAGATTAATTCAAGCATTCAGAAATCATGTTTTCAAATAAAATACTGTGAATCTTGTGTCCTGTTGGTATTTAGGTTGGACTTGTTCTTGTTTTTTAAAGCTTCTGTACTTTAAATACCAAGAAACGCAGACTTTGTACGGTTTTAAACATCTCGTATTGAAAAAGTATCCCTTCGTCTCAGTCTTGGGTGTTTTGTGTTGCCCTATGATCTCTCTCTACATCAAGCTGGCTTCCAAGTCAATTCCTGGAAAGTCAGTGGACGCTCCGTCTCTCTCTGGCCTGTGTGAATATGTGCCTGTGGTGTGAGAATGGCAATCTTGGCCTGTGTAGCAACGCAGCATTGGCTCAGTTTCCTGCATGCAACCCTGTACAAACATATCATTCGCTCTCGTCTCCGAGGATGCATCTGTGGCAAAATAAAAAGTCAGAGGAGGGAAGAGCAAAGAGAAAAGAGCCAGATCGTCTCTGAGGGAATATGTTTACAGCCTCCAACGGCAGATGAGTTCAACTTCGCCGACCTCACCGCTGCGATTATGGGCTTTAAACTTATTTTTCTTTTATTAGATCCACAAACAGCGCACGTTAAAAATAATCTTCGCAAAAATATTGTGGCCGGGAACTTTTTGAATGACTGGTTTAAACAGTTTATTGTCACACTCGAGGAGAAGGGAGGAAGAGATCAACACCAGTTCACGGCCCCTGAGTCACGATGTGCGAAGACATTCAACTGATGGGAAATACTGGCCCGTCAGGACCACGAGGGTGAGTCCAGATCAACACTTTGAGCTCAGGTGGCTGCCACGGTGTTGCAAGAAGATAAAGTCCCACAGTCTGTGATTCAGAGAATCAGCTGAAAGCAAGGTGTTGCAGCACAGAGGACTGAGTGGACTACATTAGACACACAGCTCCCCCTGTTGGCCTGAACTCCTCCAGCCTCCAGCCGGCTTTATCAAGTCTTTCACTCGACAGAAGCAGCACATGAACAACAGAAAAAACACGTTTGATGAGAGCTGAATTTCAACAAACACCCTGACAAGTAATTTAACCTGGAAACGAATGCTGATTGTACTTTCCCATTGAATACAAATGCTGGATGTTAATCTCACTCTTTTTTTTTGTCCAGTTATTCTAGACACCTCTAAGAAACTAATATTGTAGGATGAAAGAGGATTTTTATGAAATACAGATGAGTGATGAATTAAAGGATTAAACATAATTAAGTGCTTTCATGAGGTGTGGCTCTACCAGGAGAACTAATACAAGGTGTGGAAAGCTGCTGGAGGGATGGAAAACTCTTCTTTTATATCAGATTTGGTGTAAATAATACTCAGTGAACCTCGTGCCCTCTTTTAAGTGCCGGTTTGTATTTTTCAGTACATCATCCTGCTCTGATTTGACGTTTGACCTACTGTGGACTGGGTGATCCCGCCCACAGACACGGTGATGCCCAGCAGGGTGTGGCGCTGATACTGAGGCAGTCCCAGCAGCTTCGTGATGTACCGGAAAGCTTGAGACGGGGCGTTCCAGTTCAGACTGGTTGTGGTTTCCCTGTAAGTCAACAACAACAACAACAACGTATCACAAGTTGTTGCACTTCAAACTTTCAGATTTTGTGTATATATGCCAACAAAAAGTGCAGAATAATCACTGCAGCTGTCAGAGCGTGAAGTGCTGAGTTTGAGTTTTCAGTTGACTCACAGAGGAAAGATGTTCCACAGCTCCTCTCTGTGGGGGATGTGAGGTACTGCAGGCTCGGTGCTGTGGAGCAGACGCAGGAAGATGCTGCCAGCGTGAGCTCTGGACCGGTCGATCTTCTCCGCCGACTGCTGGGCCAAGCAGCACATCGTACACTTCACTCTGCGTACAGAGGAGCAAGAAATAAAGATGAGAAGTGCTGCTTTTATTTCACGTAATCAGAAATCCATGCAGGATGTCGCACTTCACTAAGGTACCAACGATTCAAGCTTCTTAAATGTTAATGTGTTCTGGTTGATTTCCTCCTCATCATAATCAGTAACTGATTATCTTTGACATTTGAGGATGTTATAAAATGTAAAGGTAGGAGTGTTTCCTGGACTGATGAAAGCAGGCTGTTGAAATGTGTTGTAACGTCTAACGTGACCATGCTGTGACAGAAAAAAAGGCATTAAAATAGTTTAAAAGAGAAAGCTTTGGAGTTTTTCTTGTGATATTTACATCCAAATTTGAGGAACTTGGGCTTTAGGAAACACTAACTGATTAATTGGGGAGATAATCAACAGATTAATGGACACTGAAGAGAGAATTTTGTCTTTTTCTTCCTAATAATGAACAAACAAAGTAAACAACTTATTGATTAATCGTTGCAGATCTGAATCTGGATTTTAATTCTATCTTTATTCTTTTTAGATATCAAGAAATGTCCGTCAACTGTACGAGTAAATATTGCACAATTTTTTTTGTGCTCCTCAAAGCAACATAATCCAAGTCGAGTTGATTTAGGCTCATGTACTGCGGCCACACCTTCAGACATCGAGGTGACATTTAAGATTACTCAAACAGAAGAACAAAGAAGTCTGAGATGGGCTGACAGGACAACGTTTGTGGTCCCCTGCTGGTGACGTGACGCAAGTTCTTCCGTCTGTGTGGAGACTGATGACTTGGTGACTCACAGTTCTGCTGAAAGGATCGCTGGAGCGCCGCCGGCCACCTGCAGAGTCACCTCCATCAGACTGGACATCGCCGCCTCTCGCACCCTGAGCAACATGACGGAAAGAGGACAGAGTTCATGCTTGCGGTGACACAGGCTTGAAGAAACAACCTTCCATATAAAGAGGTGGAATGTGATCAATTGCTAAATCCTTTTTTGGACATTTAGTCATGCTCGGGTACGCTTCTTCTGAATTTCATGCCAGCATCACATTTCAAACAAGCTGCGACAGGAGCAACAAAAGACTGGTTTTACACAGCGTCCCGACACATTTGGGATCCGGCGTCGTTAAAATCTCAACGATGTCTTAAAACAACAACTTTTTCAAAATAATATTTCACCGCACGTCTGACGGGATGTTGCACACACGTAACACGCACAAACACGAGGTGGCAAGAGGACACACGGCATCATTTTCTTTCAGCTTCATACGATTTGACAGTTTTATAGTCAAATTAGCTTCATGGCTGCGGGGCACAATTTGCTTATGTGAAGCGTTTCACAAAATCCTGAAGTCACACGTCGGAACAGGTGTCGAGGTAACAGGTGGAACGCCCGATTACTGGCCTCTCAGGCAAAGACAAGTTTAAGTACATTTATGTTGCAACAGATGAAACGGAGGAGATTAATCTGCCTCTGTGTGGGTGTGGGCACAAAAAGAAAAGAGCAACATGAGAGGTAAAGAACAACAAGAAGGAAATCAGATTCCAGAGAAAGAATGAAGGAAATATCTTTAGACAGTGTGAGAGAAGCAGCCCATCCCATGTTAGGAGGGCAAGTGACAAGACCGGTGACATTCCTGGTGGTAAGCATGACTCGAGGCTACTACTGAGACAGGCCCTGAAGTGGACAGACAGAAAAACACCAGAAGCTTCAGGCGGAGGTGCATTCCTCCTCCCTCAGGCAAATTAAAACAGCACGTGTGCGGAGCTGCAAGTGTTGTCGACGAAGTTCGCTCACCAGGCCCCCACGTCCCCTCTGCTGTCCGTCGTGTAGTCAGTCATGCTGTCGAGCAGAACGCCGTACACCTCCGCCACGTTCTCCGAGCACAGACTGGAGTCTGGGGAGCCCTGAGCGCACACACCCGCCTTCACACACACCCTGATGGACGATGGAGAAGAGTTACAGATTAAAATAAAGGCCACCAAAGGACAAACACTCCGTGATCAAGTGGGGAAAGGTTTATATTTTGAGGACAAAAACAAACAGATGGACACGTCCTGCAGGTCCTGCAGGTCCTGCGGGTAGCTGTTTATTTTAGCATTACTGTACATTTAAAGTTCAGACAGGCAGCACAAAGAAAAAGACGAAGACCGATGGGCCATCTCGATAAAAGCCTGAAGCAGAACAACAACATAAAATAAGAATAAATCTTTTTACTCACTGAGCAACTGCTCTGACTGCGTCTCTTCTCGCTTCTGTGAAAGTCCCCTCCTGCTGGCTCAGGGCGCACATCTGCCGGAGGCCTTCAAGGATCTAACACACACACGCACACCTCATTATCAAATCATCTGCTTATTCTCTTAACAATTAATCAATTAATCACTGAGTCTGTAAAGAGTCAAAAAAATTGTGTCATTGCCCGAAGCAGTTCTTTTGTTCAACCGACAGACCAAAAAAACTCACATTTAATGCTCTGGAACGAGCAAATGTTTGATATTTAGCTTTAAAACGTGCCTAAAACAATTAATCGATTATTAAAATAGTCTGCAACTAACGACCTGGAAATGTAAGATTAATTACATTAAAGAATCAGAATGTTTTTCAGTGCCTCGCATATATCGTCTACTGTGCTGATTCTGCTTGGACAGTTATGTAAAGTGAGGTTGCTATTCTGTGTTTTTGTTTGTTTACCTGCTGTTTACAAATGTAAACTAGCTGCTAGCTAACTCTGGTGCAGTTACTTTTAATGATGCGCTGTCCCTGTAATACAAGCAGCAAAAACAAAATGAAACGAATCAGTGTTGCAGCTGTAAACAACTTGCACCTACATACAAAAGCAGTGAGATATCAAATGGCCAACACATCCTCCAAACACACCTGCATCACTTTGCCGTGAATCATGAACGCAGGCAGAGAGCCGAGGGCGAGGGCGGATCCACAACGCGTCAGCATCTGAGGACTCTTCAGACCTTCGATGTACTGAGACACCAGGGCCTCTGCAGACACACACACACACACACCAAACCAGGCAGAGATTACTGTGAAATTCAGACATACAGTATAAAAAGTGTAGCAAGAGAGCAACATTCAACTCACCCTGCATGTGTGAGTCAGCCTGGCCTGAGTCGGCCTGGTAGAACTCCTCACATAAGGCGGACAAGGCCGATACCACTGCAGCCTGCAGACGAAGGAGGGAGAGCATCAACGATTACGAACAGCTTTTTATAAACAAGCAGTTAAAAAGGAAAAATGTTCATGTTCATAAATCAAGCTGACCATAATGCTGTCCTTCAAACCGCTAGAGAAGAGATGAAGAGTCTTTATGGTGTCATCGATCAGCTCCTGCCAGCCCGCTGAAACACAGAGACGTTCAGCCACGACGTTGAATGAAATGCAAAACATTTTTTTTTAAAAAAGGTGCAAAAACAACCGTTAAATTTAACTCACAGATCACAGGGTCGCCCTTAAAAGGCATTTTGGACAAGGACAGCTTCTCAATAAGACTGCACACTGGAGAACAATTAAAAACATGGTGAGATTAAGACAACATCGTTACCAAGATGTCTTCTGGGCTGTTTTGTTTCTTGCAACAAATCACTTACTTGCGGGTCTCATCAGCTCTCCACCAAAACCCCTACAAAAAAAAGCATAATTCTGATAAGAAGCCAAAACAATGTTCAGATTCTCTTTATATTCTTTCAGGTTGTTTCTGCCTACCTGTACTGTTTCCTGTCATGAAGCTGAAAATGAAGTAAACAAAACATCAGCGACAGAGAAAACTTTAACCACGGTTTTTATTCAAGTTGAATAACAATTTCGGTTCCATCTGTGTCGTCCATTTACCTTCTGGTGGATGTTTTTTAAAGCATCCACACACTCTGAGGAAATGATTTCCACCACAGTCCTGGAGGACAAATACAGGGAGAGACACGTGAAACTCAGAAACAGAAGAACCATTTTCTTCCATTTTGCAAATGTTTAGGGGAAACGTTTCAATTAACAAACATCACCATGAAACTCTCCTACTTTATTACTGACATTAAGGCAATTATTTTTAGGTTTAGATATGCAAATGAGGCCAAATCTAATTAAATATGCAATCATTTGAATGTTTGCATTGTCTGATCTGGTTGACTACAGATGTGATTCTGTTTACCTCTTGTCATCAGATCCACAAGTCAAAAAATACTGTTAGCAGCCATAAAAAAATATGATTTTCACCATGTTTTTCAGGAATAAAATGTTCAATAATCAGGCTTTGAATGATATAAAAACCAATCCCTCTGTAAAAACTGTCAGAATATACTGTAGATGGGAATACAACTGGAAAGAATAAGATTATGTAAGTGCTACTAGAGTGAGAAATTCATGAGAAAACATTTGTTGAGAGATATGAATTCCAGCTTATCCAACAGATATCATCATGAAACATCCATGATTAAATATTCACATTCAGATGATTATTTTTTGCGTAACAGGTTTTTTCCGGAATGTAATGTGTGAGTATGCAAATTGGGCTATTTTATTAAATAGTCGCTAATCTAACTAAAACACCTACATGCGTATTTTGGAGAGAGGGAACAGGTGGTATGGAAGCAAATATCTAAAATCTACCTGTTGGTCTGCAGGCCCAGTTTGAATAGAGCGTGTGAGATCTCTGCACATGCCAGAATGGCGCCATGACGACTGTGGAGGTCAATACCCACCGCCACGGGCAACAGCTGTGGCAGAACTGGAACCGACAAAGAAGACGAGAGCAGTTATCTTCTCATGAACAATAATTACAGGGTTCAAAATCATCCTCTAAAAGCCGTTTTAGTCAGAAACTTTCCCTGCTGCTTGGGGAACAGGTACGGTCACATTTCTTTTTATTTTTTTTTACCTGTTGCTGCCATATAATCAGGTGCTTGAGGAGTCAGGTTGTGGAGTGCTTTAGTGGCGAGCTCTCGGATCACGCTGCAAACACACGAAGAAGAATAAAGTATTGTGATGAATTCAGAGCCACTCTACCTTTGAATTTAGTGGTATTTATGCAGGAAGACAACAGAAGTTCTTACCTGTCCCAGTGGTTTATCTTCATGGCTACCAAATGATCGATCATGGCCTTGGTGTATTCTGGGAAACCAGCTATGAAGACACTTTGAGAACAGAAAAACGACACCTTTAGCTGCTAATATCAACAGGAAATGAGTGGCAGCTTCACACAGGTTTCTCCAGAGATCGATTTCAGTCGTCATGCTCCACATCATTATTCTATTTTCCTTGTTTTGTGCGGTTCTATATGCAGTCGTACCCTGAGGCACCTTTCTTCTTTGTAATCGCCTGAATGTTTGTTGTGCTGGTGGTGACACATTTCTGCCAGAGGTGACAATTCCTGAGAGGGTTGGAGCTTTTCTCTGTCGGCTTGGATGTAAACATTTCATTCCTTACGCGCCAGGTGTTTGGAAAGGTGGCCGAAGTGAAAAACACGTGTGTGTTATTTGTTTGTGTACAGATTGTTTCATAGGGAGAAGTAAAGCGACAGAGTGTCTGGACGCCTCTATTGACTGAGTTCAGGTGTGTCAGCCACACCCATGATCAACAGGTGCAGACAACCAGAGATTATAAAAGAGAAGAGACCAACCACTGGAAGCATTTCCAATGAAAGTCAGTAACACCAACGACGGAGGTTGTGTTTGACAATTCTCCTCCTGCGACTCCTTCGCAACAAAAGCCAAGTGTCTGCTTTCAAACAGGCAACTGGGGAAACCTATCAGCCAATCAAGTTGTTGCACTGATCTGAGTGCAGTTGTGATGTATGACAGTTTTAACTGATTCATTGGGGGGAGCAGATGGAAGGAAGAAGAGCATATCACACTAACGCACAGGATTGCCAAAGACGACAAAGTTATTCTTCAAGGACCGATCTCTCATATTTGTTAAGTACTCTGGTGGTGTTGAAATCTCCGTCAACAAACATGTAAAATGTGGGGTGGTGCTATTATGGCCACAAAGAGCGCTCTAACTCCGTATCAACACCCCTGGTTTTATGAAAGGATGTCCAACAAGCTCATATAGGTGTGATGTTCAAGCGCCCACTGACTTTTGATCATACAGTCTTAGTGGCGGTGGATTTGCAGCCTCTGTTCTTGGTCAGGCTTTTAAACTCACGCTAATGGAAGAAATGTACAGCTGCATACTGTGGTATTAAATAAACACCAGGTTTTGGGGTACTTTTGTAATGATGCCTGCACATTTCACACTTTTGTCCTCAGGGTATTTTTCTTATTTCTTACCACACGATCAGAAGTGACGCTTAAACTTAACTGACCGGACACCATTTACTGCCACCTCACTTTTTTGTTGAGGCTGCTGAAACAAGTCTTCTGTCCTAAGTGCAGCTTCACTGGAATACTGTGTGACTCAATATGGCTGCAAAGGTCAGTTTCTTACCTAATATTCAGGTAGCAGTTGGTGAGATTCCCAACAGCAAAGTAGTCTGCTGCAGTTAAGATGTCAATACCATGAGGAAACGTCCCCTGTTGAGGCAGAAAACAAGCAACAAAGAAACGTTTTCAGCTGATTGTGTAAGAAGAGTTTCAGAGAGATTTATTTCATCTTCAGGGATGTTGGCGAATCAAATGCTTGCCGATGCCCTGGAGCCGTACTGGAAGGCTGTTTCTTTGCTTCAAACACTTTCACGAAACAAGTTGGAGCAAGAGCCGATTACTTGGCAGCAAATGAACTTCAAATCACAGTGATGCTGTTAGTCATAACACACATGTAGGGGAAAGCTGTGGTCACAAACCTGTCTGCCGACATTCTCCTGGAAGGCAGCCTGGGACAAAATGAGACATAAAAATCAACTTCTGTCATGTAACTGGATAAAACTTTATTAAACGGTGGTAGGATGCTGACAAAAGAACTTACTGAAGCGGCTCTGCGACAGTTGACATCCCTATCGAACACGGTTGCGATCAGCAGAGCGCTGCACAGAGAAAGACAAGAAAACGTTAAATTCACAGTTTAATTCGTGGACGATTTGAGTCTCATTCCCGCGATCTTCTCGCACTTAAGCAGCACAGCTTTCTAATAAATGCTGGTCAGGACGTTAGGCGACAAACATCAAAAGCTTTTTTATGAAAACACATTTCATGAATTATTTTGCTGCCGAGTTGACAAGAACACTGTCACCATATGATGCTTTTCATCGTACGTTTCCAAATTGATTCGTTCTTGCAGGCATGCGAGGAATTGTTAAAACGTCATATTTCTTAAAGGGAGTCTGGTGGAAGAGCGCAGTGAGATTCCTTCTAATTCACATACTGTATGCAAATAGTATTAAACATTTTTTTCACCACTTCAGAAACATGATGCAACAGCTGAAGTATGACGAGGCTTTCTGACATTCACCAGCTTTAGTCAGTTTACAGTCCAATAATGTGTGTGTTCACTGATTACTGACTCCGGCTGATTAGGCTCATTATCAGCTAATTGTCCTCAGTTTCTGCCAGCAGTTTGCAGTTGATGGTTTCCCTTTGTCTTTCCAATTACTTTCCTAAACATGGGTTACTTGATGATGTTGTTAATGACTGCAGAACACTTGAAAAGCTCAGCATTCTCACTTGTTGTGACCACTTTCTCTGATTTTATCCAAGCTTCCATTTTAGAAGTTAAACATAAACATTTGCAGTAAAAAAAGAAGAAGCCTTTATCAATCAATGATTTAGCCACTACAATAAAACACTTTTAACATTCCCTTCCTTGATTTTTTGTTATAAAATTAACATTTACTGATGTAATTATCACTTATTTTTATTGCACCATTGGTTTTGGCCTTGGTGCCGTGCATTTCAGCTGCAAAGCCTGACTAAATTGTTATTAATCGGAGGCCAAAGTAGCCTAGCAACTAAAAATAACTTAATTCCAAGCCTGTTTCTGTGATCAACACTTACGTCTGTTTTCTTGCTTGAGTATCACCCCATTTGTTTAACGAATCTACTTGAAGTTTTGAAACAATTGCCACATTTTTACACTCATCGTCTCTGCAAAATTTCCCTTTGCTGACATACTAACTGCGTCTACCTCGGTCTCATTACGGTGCAACAGTGCATCATCATCTTAATATCTCGTTAAGGATCAATGACTCAGATTGAAGTGTTGATTGCATCATTGCCACTGAACGGTTTTGACTGCGGTGCGCAGGTTCCCACCACGAAGGGATAAAACAGCAACAATATGATTAACAATGACTCTTGTGCTATACTGGAAGTTGTGTCTGATTCTATCCAGCCGCAAAATCCCTCCACAAGTCCGGTGAGTAGTGGGTGTGTGCCTGTCAGTTGCTGAAGGGGGGGAGCCAACGTACGTATACATCACACTGACAGCCTGAGACCAACTGCTGCTGGTCTTGTTTGCTCTCCTCCATTGTTCCCTGCCTGCAAACTTCAAGATCCAGGTCTTTGCTAACTGCCCTAGTCTGGCTTTGCCAACTGCTCCTGCCTTAAGGGCTTGGAAACAAAAACAGCTGTGATTGCTCCCTTAATGTCCTCAAAGGATATTCTGGATTAAATCTGTGGCTGCCGCAATTAACAAGTATCAGTGTAACTGTAACTTGCAGAGATGCAGCTGTGGTTGTGTATGCGTGTGTGCCCCCAAGTCACTTAGTCCCACATGAGTTTTCAGTAAATGTCATCATGCTGTGATGAATAGAGCAGGAACCAGCTTGTCTGAGCTCCACTGCCAAACAGCGACCGAAACCTACAGCAACAGGCGAAACCTGGCAATCCTGTAGGCTAGGGAAAGAGAGGGTGTTGTCGCGACTGCTGATTATGCTAGTCGCAGGGGTTCAAACTGACACTGCAGAGCTGGTCTGCACAGTCAGAGGCCGCAGGTCCGTACTTGCACACCGAGAGAAGGCAGATCAAGGACGAGGCGAACCGTTACTATTGCCAAAGACTGAACGCACGTCAGTGGATGATATGCTGCGTTGTTTCTCCACGCGGGTGACCGAGTTTAAAAATCTTCCTCATTACGTTAAGGCTCGTAATCCTCAAATAAGTGTTAAATTATGTTAAATGACTTATGCAAATCTCCTCTCAGCTAAAAAATCCTGCAGCTTTCCCTCTTTCTGTATATGCAGAAGGGAAGATTAGTGTATTGTTTTAATGACAGAAAGTGATTATTTCAACAGCAACAGATGAAGCCATCGATGTTGTATGTCTAAAAAAAAGGGTTATTGTCATTGTTAGTTAATCTGTTGGTCAATAAACTGTCAAAGAGAGAAAATGTCAAAGCTAAAAATGTCTCTTTTAGCCAGTTTACTGTCACAGAGGAAGAACAGAACCAGAAATGATTCACATTTCAGAAGCTGGAATCACAGAACAATTAATGGATAATGAAAATAGCTGACAACTAGATGAGGCCTTAAATTGTTGTTATCATTTCCTTGCTTTTTCTCTCTTGGTTTTCAGGTGCAACAGTCTATATAGAGTTTACCTTCACAAAAAGATATTTTTATATGGTAAAAAAAGGCATTCCTTGAGTATTTTAGCTGATTCATTGTCCGCATGCAATCAACACAAATGCCCATGAGTCCTTGAATGTCCTAGCTCATCATGGTTCCCACAACTTCTTTATTCTGTTCAAGGACTTTTAAGGTCCACTCTACCTCAAATTCAAGGACCTAAAATGCCATACAGTAGTTTAAAATACTGATGGAGGTTAATTACTGCTACAAAACAGACTTTAAAGAAGCTCAGAGACAACAATTCCAAAGAGAGAAGCTAGAATGAGCTAACACTTCTCTGCTTGTGTTACAGCGAACTTAATTTTAATTTTCTTGCACAAAATATATCACGTGATGTTTCTAAACTTTACCTATTTCACAACAGAAGGGAGCATGGAACAACTTTTGGTAAACGGGGGCAGGAACAAGTATGTATGTAAACAAAAGAACAGCTGTCACTGAACCGCAAAATTTTTGGCCGCAGCAGCAGTTCCGCGGAGTGAGAGAGCTAACAAGGAAACACATCCAAGAGAAGTGTTGATCATTTAGGTGCCAATATTTAATCACCTTTGCAGTGATCTACTCTTGACGTGTAGTCCTGGAAACGTCATGTGCTCTATACATGTACACAAGCAGCACACACAGGTGCATCTGCTGGTTATGTGGGGACATGAGAAATTGAAGTGGCACAGAAAAACTGGTTTGAGGCAGTAAATTACTGCTTTGAGGCAAACCATGCAGCAGCTATGCAAATTACAACGAGATGAGATCCACAAGGTGCTGCCTAAAGAAATCCTGACTGTGCTTTCATCTCTTGATTGACAGTGTTTTTATCTTATCTCAGATACATCAGTAGCAATGTAAAAGCAGAGAGTCGTTTGTCGGTTGCAGCTCTATTTGACCCGTCTTTCCGTTTCCGTTGGCAATTACGGCAAACCGTTACTGTGGTCGTGTTGAGTTGGCATCACTCACAAATAGCAGCGAGAGCAAATTAAAACGGGCGCACATGAAAACACTGATACAGAAGATGTTTTTGTAGCCGACCCTGTCTTTTGAAATCCCCTGTGGGGAAGTATTACTGCAGGGAAATTACAAGTCATCATTAATCACCACTTACTGACACAAAATGTGCTTTAAGGTGATCCATGTAGGTTTTTAGGTCAACGACAGAAGAGGAAGGTTACCTGGAAATATCAGTGACAAAAGGCTTGAGCTCTTTGGGTTCATAAGCTCGTGCAAAAGACCAGCACACGTAGCAGGCAGCGTCTCGAACGTTGGAACCAACGCTGCAGGCTCCCCTCTTCTCCTCGTAGGTCAGGGATTTAATGATGAGGGGCACAACTGCAAGAAGACGACAGAAATTAATTATTGGTGCTGGGAAGAACAACAACTTGCAGTTTGATGGTTGTATAACGCAGGAAAAGTCACGTTGCATAGGTTGTATCTACGTCTTCAGTAAATACTTTAGTTCACTGCAATAACTAGTATGATTCTAGAAAACAGCAAATATGGATGTCGCTGCAAAGAAGCTACAAATTCGACAACATGGATGCTTCACAAACACGTTCAAGCCTGCAGTTTTGGTGGATATCCAAGACTGGTATCACCAATTCTTTATCTGGCCAATCTCTCCTCCTGTTACAGAGACATAATGACCTTGAATAATACCCCCCAAAAAATTTGATTTGACAGGTTACAGAGATGAAAGAAAGCAGGATGAGACAGAGAGGGCCACAGATCAGATTTGAATCCTGGGCTGGTTCGGTGACGACACATGTGGACTGGACACGGGGCACGCAACGTACCAACTGAGCTACCAGGGCGTTCATCTCTGAGCGAAGCTTTATGCCAGATTTGAAGAAATTCCATCATAGAATTAACGAGACATTGCATTAAAAAGGCCAGAGTATGACCAGTGCAGATTATTACTGCAAAGTAATATTCCGCTCATTTGTTTAAGTTTGAAGAGGTTTTAAATCTTTTACGCCTTGTCCTTTAACACTGCTCCCGTAAAAAGTTACATAACACTAAACAAGACCAGCACCAATTTCTACCTGCGAGTATGCAAATCTAAGCGCGATCTTGCTATCGTGCAACTGAATTTCACTTGAAACCTGACACGAGAAGCAACATGTCACGTACGGTCATTGCAGAATTACACCAGTAAGGTTATTTCAAGAGAAACTGGTGAGGAAGGAGGAGGAAGGAGTTAGAGCCCCTACCCCACCTCATCATGTAAATCATCGCTTCAGGCCTGACTAATATCAGGTACATCGATGTTGCCTGAGGGCCCTGCTGTTTGGGCTGAAGCCCCACCCACTAGTGAGACAACACCTGAGAGAGAGGAAACTCACCACACAACTAACATCACCTAGTACAGCTCACACATGCACCATCACTCACATTCACAAACGCACTCTGAACTTTAAGCACGCATCGCGGCGGACGTCCGGACCAGATACTAACGCTGGCTGTGGACTGTGGAGCAGCTGAGGAGGAGGCACTGTTTCTACAACCAGAGAAGGTATTTTCTTTTACTCTTAAATCTACTTTTACTAACAAGGAAGCGGTATTAACTTACAGCAGTTATTATCAAAATCCTGTCAAAACCTATCTGTGTTATTTGAAGGGAGAGCGGTTTGTCAAAGTGTTGTTGATTAGTCTGTAATGTCTATTTAGGGAAGGTATGTGCTACATATGCACCTGTTACCGAGGACTTTAATTAGTACCTGCTTGCACTGCCATACTGAACACAGGTGATGCAAGAAGTTCATATACTCTGCAGAAAACCCTCCAAAAAGTTCAAGATTAGTTGGATTACATATGTCCAAAAATGTTTATAACTATTTTATACAAGTACTCAGCCTGAAATGTTTATTTTAAAGAACATCCTCAACAACTTAACCCATGAGAACCAAATCTGTATTTGTTTTTATGACAAATAAAATCAAAAGAAAAAGGTTTTGACTGAATCATATTCACAGTGAAGAGATATGCTATTCAAAAAGGGACGTTCTCATGGATTTCACGCCTTAAGAAAGGGAGTGGCTTTGCGTGCTACCGCAGTCCGACAGAAACTTGAGTGACAACTTCTTGCGACAGCGCACGACAAGCAGGTTCCTCCGTGCGTCGCCCAGCAACACCTAACTCACAGCTTTAGGTGATGTTTCATTTCAAAAGGCGAAGCTGAAGTGTTTCAGATGCCACATGCTTGACGATTTTAACAGAACTTTGAACTATTGCAACGCATTCTAGCTCGAACACTGAGTGGAAAATGATTTAAGAAATAACTTCTCATATGAGCTGGTGAGTTAATCAAACGATGAGGTTTGAGAGCTGAGTGCATCCCGCAGGTGTAGTCATGGGAAGCAGGTGGCTGGTAGTTCCCACGCCAACAGCGGAGAGTTTAGTAAGGTTGAGAGGGAGAGCAAGTCTCTGCATGCCCTCTAGGTCTGTGTTAGTGAGTGTCTCATCTGCCCGACACCTGCCAACCCGGTGCCTTCTCTAACTTTATAGCAAAGACGAGGGGAGCGATATCAGAACAGATCGACAGGTAAGGAGGCCGGCCGAGTCGAGGCGTTTTAGGGCAGCTGTCAATCACACTGGGACTCGAATGCACCTGTGCAAACGTGGGTACATTTTTGCATACAGTGGATAGTATTACGTATTAATGATTTCTCTGTTTTGTGTCCAACCAAATGCGGAGAAACAGTTGGAGGAATACATTAGCCTGAGGGTGCAGTGTTTTGTGCAGCTTGAGATTTTTTTTTGCCTGAGCAGTTGGGAGAGAGAAAAAACCTTCCAATGAGAGATACTCTCCACCAGAACCAGTCAAACCACTCTACGAGCCACATTACTCGACAGTCACCTCAGTGAGAATCCGCAATGATTCATGAGTGAGTCTCTCTTGTGTGCTTTAGCGTCGCATTCCTAGAAAATGTAATTGCAACGCGCTGTATTGTTCTTTCAGAGAGCGTGGATTCAAAGCAAGATGGAGACTGTTCAGGAACGCAAGCCAAAAAGGCCTCACTACATTCCCCGACCGCCAGGCAAGCCCTTCAAATACCAGTGTTTCCAGTGTCCGTTCACCTGCAACGAAAAGTCCCATCTCTTCAACCACATGAAATACAACTTGTGTAAAAACTCCATCTCCCTGGTGTCACAGAAAAGCGGGCAAACGGCCCGACAGTTCAAGGCAGCAGCAAAGGGAGTCCCTGTCAAACCTAAGGACTGCCCGAGCCCACTGCCTTCAGCTCAGAACAGTCCCGAGAAGCAAGAAACCGAGGAGAATAAAGAAGAGAGCGTAGATGACACAGAAGAAGTCGACGTTGGGTGTGACGTTCCGATCGAAAAGGACAACCAGAGTGCGACAAAATCAAATACAGTAACAGAGAGTGAGAACAGGGAGAGTGATGAAGAAACGTCTCTGCCGCACCCTTCTGCTTTCTCTCCTGTCACACCCAAAAGTGACGGAGCAGAAGCCCTTAAGTCACCTGTGCAGCAGCCAGAGGAGTCGCAAGCTCCTGTTCCCTCCTTCAACCCTCCAGGCTTCCCATGGGGCACAATTCCACCGTCCATTCCCTTAAAACCATACCCCCCTCCCATGATTCCTGAATACTCTCCTTATCACCTGACAGATCGGTCTCTATATCCATCATACTATTTCCCAAGAAACCATGTGAATGAGCCAAACGCTCCTTCTTTCCGGCCAGAGTTTCTGGATCCCCAGAGGCCGGTGATACCACAACCCATCGGCCCAACTCACACTCCCCTCTTCCCGCCATACCCATACAGGTACTGCCACCCTCTTCAAACAGTCCCCCCTCTCCATTACACTCTATACAGACCACATGAGTTCTCCATGCCAATTGCAGGGCCCAGGTATCTTCCTTTGGACTTGTATGGTACGACGTTTGGGCCCAAGGATTACGACTTATACACGCATTCACGTCCCAGCCTGAGTGGCCTCGACACATCTACGCAAGAGGAGAGCAACCGCAGGCAGAGTGGAGACAAGGAAACCAGGCTGAGCCCTAAAGAGGGCTGTTCAGCCTTGGGGTCGCCTGACAGACCGAGTCATGCACACATCATCCTGAGAGAGTCAGAGAGTCAGCACAACACCAACACGGCCGAGCCACAAACAACCACCCAACCAGGACAAACGAGACAGGAGGAGTCTGCAGAAGGCTTGCTACAGTTAGGAGCCCAGCGTGCAGATGGAGGGTGAGCAAGAATCCTGAAATTTAGTTTTATTTCTTGGTTTAATCAAGCTGCATCACACTGAGTTTGTATGTCAGTCTGTTAACTCTTTATTTTGTCTCTTTCAGATCTGAAAGCAGCAGATACTCGTCGTCGTCCTTTTCTGAGTCCTGTCCTGAAATTGCATCAGAACAAGATGGTGAGGACAGCAGAGAAGATCTGGCCCCACTCAACCTCTCAACAAGGACCCATCCATCTGAACACAGACTGAGCTGCTCAGACTCAGAGAACTCGACGCAAGACGAGCTGCCTCTGAATCTGAGCCTGCGACCGTCTGCGCACAGCTCTGTCCTGAGCACTTCAGAAGACCTGCAGGAGAGGCTGGACGCTGAGCCGGGCGAAGAACCGTGTGACCAGAGGCAGACTGCAGCACTGGCACTCTGTCAGCTCGCCAGCGCAAACTCAGCTGCCTCTTCATGTGACTTCAGCACTGCAGTCAGCTCCTCTGAGGGCTGCACAGAGGCAAGAAGTGCTGGCTCTCAAAAGAAGACCAAGCACATAATCAAGGCAAAGACAGCAGGGCTGAAAAGAGCAAACAGTGGCCCGGCTGAAAACAGCTGCCATAAACCAAGCAAGAGAGCCAAAGCACCGGGTCGGGCTCTGAGGAGGAGAGCTCGCTGCTGCTAAAAACTCTGTAATAATATTTGTTAATAAGGACAGAATACCTTCACCACGAGAAGCCTCAACATGAAAAGATCAACTTAACGAACATTAATGTTAAAATGTTAATAAAGCACTGAAAGAGTTGACAGCAGGAGCAGATGTGACATGTCTATAGCACTAAAGATCACAGGAATGTGTATAATATGTCTTGTTCTCACACTTGATTTGAAAGGTGAAAGGCATTGTTTTATAAGGGTTGTGTATATTTAAATCTGGACTTGTTTTGTCATGTTAAAAGCTGTAAATGGATGATGTATCACTGAATATAAATATGTTGAATAAATAAATAACAAAAACTGACTTGGGTGCAATAGTCCCTGTCTTTCTCAATAACATAGAGAGAAAATAGTGAATAATTTTATGGATTCTTTAGCAGATAGAAATAACCAATAACAATAAACAGACAGGTTTGTCTCTCAACCTACTATGGAGTGTGTAGATGCTGTAAGAGTGTGTGTGTGTGTGTGTGTGTGTGTGAGATACAGTAAGGAATTTTTACAAGGGAGTAGGTGAGATGAAAACGAAAGCCACGTTAAAAAATGGTTGTGGTCCAATTAAGGGCACCAGAAAGACGGGATAGGAAATAAGGAGGGTCACCATTGGCCCCCCAACTTTAACAATGAAAGCTTGATAATGTTCAGTCTCACATTGATTTCCAGATTTATTTTGAATTGCCACAAAGGGGAGCCTGCATCTGGCCAGTCATGACAAAATCCTAATCCCTTTATCATGGCTGGAAGCTTGGCTCGCCCATTGTATCATAAAAATGTGAGTAAATACAACAGAATCAAAATTAAAGAATGACAGAACCCACCATTTGTTTATGCAGGGGGGCCGATGGTTTATGAGTCCCTTATATAAGGTTGTTTGAAAAGTTATACACATATTTGTTTAAAGTAATGTAAGGTAAAGTTACTCCACTGTGTTTTGTGCCATTAATTTCATCTCACGTGGCTCATTAGAGGCCACATAAACCGCAACGCCAATCTAACCGTACCACCTTTAATGTCTACCATCAAAGCTTAACGGCAGACCAGGTGAGGATGGTTGAATAAATCTTCCATCCCGACTTTTCAAAGTGAATCTGTCGACACGTACCATCCGTTAATCTGGAAGGCAGCAGCAGGCCTCTCCTGCCAAGTTCAGCCAGAGCGAGGCAGCCACCATGCCAAGCGTTGTCTGTTTCCTGGAAGCTTATGAACACACACAACACAGGTTAAAACACAAGTCAGTGAATTATGACACTGCTTAAATAATAGTGACAGGTAAAAAGCAAACATGAGCCTGAAACTACCTGAAGCAATCCAGCACTGATCCGACCACCTCATCTGCCAGCTCCTTGGGAAGCCTCCCAGTCACTCTCCCAATGCTGAAGGGTTCAACAAAATTAAATTATTCTAACATCAACTCTCTCAGAGAAGCTTTCTGTGACATGAAGAATACCAACGACAAGTAGCAACAAGGTTGTTCCCAACAGTTCATGATAGCAAGGGGACAGATGAACAGGTTTGTTACCCTTTTGCTGCAGACCAGCGCACAATCGTTTCTTTATCTTTCAGCCCCACCAGCAGTTGTTCTGGAAAAGAACAAAATTGATTCCCTGAGCAGACATATTTCAATACCAAACTTTTCAAACCGATCTGCGGCGTTAAAC
Organism: Diplodus puntazzo; assembly: GCA_963678695.2. Classification (NCBI taxonomy): domain Eukaryota; kingdom Metazoa; phylum Chordata; class Actinopteri; order Spariformes; family Sparidae; genus Diplodus; species Diplodus puntazzo. The sequence continues at coordinate 4,666,627 of OZ023174.1, forward strand.
TGACCGATCACAGTCTCCACCTCCTCGGGAATGTCGTAGTCCTCCTCCTGTTTTTGTACCTGCACCTCGGGAGTCACAGCGGCAGCGACTATAGCAGACTGTGGCATGGAGAGGTTCGCTGCCAGCGAGCGGCAGCCTCTCTGATACCTGAAAACATTAACATAAACTTTGAATGCACTTAAACAGCACATAAAATATGTTGTGATATATATGATATAACTCACTATGCTGGAAAGTGATCTGACGTTAAGTGACCCCATCTGAACTGGGAGCTTTATCAGGTTATGGGTTTGTTGTCTCGCCCATCCTTGCTTGTCAACGACTGAACCTTTCAAGACGCCCCTTTAATATCCACTCATGCTACTAACACCTGTCACAAGTGAACCCGTTTACATGTGGAATGATTCGAAACAGGTGTTTTTGGAGCATCCCACAACTTTCACAGTCGTTTCTTCTTGTCCCAACTTGTTTGAAACACGCTGCCGCGGCATCAAATTCAGAATAAGAATGTATTTTTTTTTAAAAATGAATGCTGATGGGATAAAAAATTACATATATTGTCTTTGTACTGTTTTTTTATTCAAGTATATGTCAAAATGGAACGGCAAATAACCACATTTTGTTTTATTTAAGTTTTAGCATCCAAGCTTTGTAGAAATCAGGGTTCTGGGTTGGAGATCTACGCAGTTTTCACAACATTAGCAGAAGAAGAGGGTGAAAAGACCTCCAGTTTGTGCCCTATACCTATAGACTAAAAAATAATGATAATAATAACCAGACAACTAAAGAAACAATCAGAACAAACTGAAATATGCTGCAGTTTGTTTACTGCGGAAATTGTTGGCAACCATTTTGCCAGTACTCAAATTAACGTCATCATGCAGAAATGTTGACAAGAAGTCCCTAATATTCCAAAAAACCACAATGACTTGTTTTCTTTTAAATGGGTTTAACTAGATTTCTCTCCTGACGACAGCTAGAACCGGATGTGATTAACAAATATAATATCTGACCTCCAAGCAGCCAAACGTGGCTTCAGGAAGGTGAGGCCGAGCCTCTGGATGAGTTTGACACAGAGTTTCCTCAGCATGGCCTGGCTGCTCTCTGACAACTGTTTCTGCTCCAGACACTGCAGAATTGTAGGAGCTGGGGAACAAATAAGAACATTAATATTATTACCTGTTGTTGTACTGTAATAAGGAATAGATTGATGAACACATACAGGGATACACATCTTTAGAGGCTAAGAAAGATATTTTTCCATGCCTCCGGGTTTCTCAATATGTTGACACCTTGAAGACATAACTATTTGAATAGAGTGCATTTTGTGAGGGAAACATCGCCTGAGGTCCGGATTCAAATATCTCCCCTCTGGCACTGGACATTTAGATAAAAATTTGCAAACACAAATGATTCAGTTGCCACATGCAAAAGACTACGAATGCGACAAATCGCACGCTCCATTAACTGCAGTTCAGGAATTATTTGTTCTTGCTTCTACCTCCACATGAAGATTAAAGAGTAAAGCCTCACTGTGGATAAATACAACTTACCATACTGCAGGAGGTCATCTCGTTTTCCGTGTTTGTAAAGCTTCGCCTAAGGGACATAAGTAAACTGATTAGATCAGTCTGACACACTTAAAAAGACAAACGAGAGCAGGCGTCACACATGTATACACAAATTAAAAATATTTCACTAACAAACTACAGACGAGACACAACACTCTCAGAAAGTATATTCATACGAGCAGCTATTTCTTTAAGTTAACATATATTGAGTCTTTGGCAGCACGTTACACTTAATCCAAACACAGACAACATGCAAGTATAGGTCCTGTAGGCTTGTTGACTGAACAAACAGAGCCAGTTTTGAACGCCCTAAGCACCACGTTCACTACACGCACACATATTAAGTACAAAGGGATGCTTTCTAAACATGTTATGCAAGTTTATGTGCCAGTGATAATGATTGTAATGTTCTTGCTTGAGGGCTGAATTACATTACTGCAGCTGACAGTAAGTGATTTGAAAATACCCTCCTCATTATTAAAGATTTGCAGTGAGAACAGGTGAACTGTGAGAGGCATCAGGGTGGACAAGAGGATTTTATTGGAACTAAGCACCCTCGACGCTGTTCTCATTTGCTGAACAACCGTTTAGCTTAAAACGGTGGATTAAACTGACATTACTCACTTGACGCAGCAGATCCCACACATGCAGCAGGTGTATTACACACCTGCCAAAACCACATCAGGTAATGTGTGAGACAAGCCAGACATGTCAGCTCTTATAAACAACCCTCTGCTGGTTTTAATACAGACATCACAGGCTTGAGTGTGATCGGCAGCACGTGTTTGGTTACCAGAGACTGCAGAGCGCCGTCCAGCACCATAATGTCTCTCATTGACTGGTCATTGGTCTGAGATATGGTGGTGAGGTTCCAGTCCAGGAAGTCTCCGAGGCGCTTCTGCTTCACGTCGGGGCGCGTCATGAACCTGCACAGTCATGTACAATAAGACAAGTGAGCAATACGAAGTGCCGCGAGGATAAACAAAATGCAGACACTCCGAGACGGCATTCCAAGAGGAGCGTTGCCCTCTGCTGGCTGGAAAACTAATTGCAGCTGATGACTTCATCTAAACAGTGTTCCGTGTTTACAGTAAACTGCCATATTAATATAGATTACTTAAAGTCTTTTATTTTTGAGTCCATGCTTGACACTAATTCACATAAACTATTTCACAATCGACATTTTGCCTTGAAACAAGCTTTGCTATTAACCCAAATACACAAAGTTAATTTGGTTTTAATGCTTTTTTAAAGACATTTTAAAGACCTCAACAAAGAACATTTAACACCCTTTTCATGCCAGAACAAACGCACATCAGGTCTGATTATGTTTTAAATCGATCACAATCTTAATATGGGCAGATTTCAATATTAAAATCTTTAATGCAATGAAATGTTGTGATTGTATGATCATAACATTTATGATTGGTTTATGATTGAACCAAAACCTTTTCACATGTTTAAAGACAAAACCACACATAATTACTTTTGGTAGCTTTTACTCGAAGGATAAATTACCAATTTTGATGAGAAAAATGTGCAAAAAAGTAAACACTGACGGGTAAATACTGACCCAAGTTTTAAAAATCAGGATCAGGAAATGGGACGTAGTCTTTAATGAGCCTTTCTGAAATGTTTTGATCGAGTCGCTCTGCTTACAAAACGGCTAATGTTCCTCCAAACCCAGGTGATCACGTGGAACACTTTGTTGCTGTACGCCGACTACGCCTGTGGACTTTGGACATTCCGACAACTTCCTGACAGAAACGACTTTCATGGCCTTCACTCGACTGTGGCATCGGAGCATAGATGCTTAAAGGGCAACTCCTCAAATGTTTTGTTCCCAGGACAGCTTCTCTCTGGTGCTAATGTTGGTTGAAACTTATTGTTTTCCTGCTGAGGTTGAAGAGAGTTTGTCTAAATCCTGTCCAGACCTTCCTGCAGCACTTAAACACAGACTTCCTCCTTTCATAAATATTATATAAAATACCACTGGACACGATCCAAAATGTTGTAGGAAGCGATATATTTCATGACTCTACAAACATACCTAAATTGTTTGACCAATTTTACTGCAGGTCTAAAATGTGCACTGCAGCTTTTATAATGAAGGATTGTTAAAAATAGAACTGAAATAAATAATGGATCATTAAACATGGTCAGGACATCCATCGTGCAGAAAGACTCACAATGAAAATAGCTGCACTTCAGTACAGAAATAACAGAGATCGTTTAATGTGGAGGCGTCAAACATATCAGTGCACTAATGAGTAGCCTGGATAATGTTTTTGTCATAATCACACAGAGATATTAATAACCAGGTTATGTTCCATCATATCCGCAATTATTGTAGGTGAGAAATGAGTTGCCACCGAGATTTTAAAAGCATTTACGTGACCAAAAGGAAAACTGAATTTGCGTTCATTCATCCTGATCTACAAACATCAAGCAGCCAACTGCTACTGCATGGCATTCAAATGTTATTTGAAAATACTAAATCTGCAGGTGTTGACAGACTTTCTTTTGTGAAATGTATTATTGTTAACTGTGATATTTTTGGAGACACCCACAAAATTAAAGTACTCTGTGAGTACTTGCATGGTGTTTGTGCTCTTACTTTGATATGAGTACAGATGCAGCATCCCTGGAACAATCACTGACAAGAAGGTAAGACTGGAAAGATAAAGAAGGAAATGGTTTTTATCCCTGACTCTAATACAGCAGAGGGTGCGTAACCATTGTTAATTTGCATTATTTCAGTGATACAAAGCAGGTTTATAATCTGCAAAGTTCCTGTTTAACTCACCTTTGCAATGGCGAGAATGCGGTCCATGATGGGCTCTCTGGCCTGGCCGCCCTCTGACTCCAAATGGCCGTCCAGACGGTAAAGGTCGAAGGGTATGAGGCAGGTCATGGACAGCCACAACAACAGCATGTAGCGAGTTTCCCACGTCTGAAATGAGGAGATGAGAAAACACACAATTATTAAATATTTCTTAAAGCTGACAAGAATTATTTTGTTCCCCTTAAAGTTAAACTCTCGCCAAAAAGCAACCACGGCTTTATTTGCGAATGTATACGAGTCAAACCTTCGTGTAAATGCATAATTACGACGAAAGAGGCACTTTTGAGATTTACCATAGTTTCATTTTCAGTAGTTCAAAAACGTTCTTTTTAGTGAACTCTGTGTACACAAATAATGTTCTCAGTGCTCGTGTTCATGTGTAGAGACCCTGGTGATACTACGAGCAAAGCTTCATGTTGTGTCGAGCCTTCTTAGTGTTTTAAAACATAGAGATTTTGATGCCATCGTAAAAGTGCCCGTAGCCCTCGATTGAAAATTAGCTTGCCCTAAAACGAAACCACGGTACATCTTAATAGTGCCTCTTTCGTCGTAATTATGCATTTACACGAAGGTTTGACTCATATTAAATCACAAATAAAGCCTTGGTTGCTTTTTGGCAAGAGTTCCACTTTAAAAGTACTCCCTGTCGCACCTCGGAGTCTTTGGGATCCTGCCTCGTCAGCAGGTCCAGAACTGGCTGGACATCTGCCACCTCATGGGGGAAAAGCTGCATGAAGATTTTATAACCTCTGACCTGCACAGGGGGGGAAATCAAATCAGTATTAACACACTGTGGACTCATCACAGCTGTGCCAGTAAAATGACTTTCACTTTGTTATGCAGTCTGTCTGTCTGTCTGGTTTCCGGTGACTTTGCAGACAGCCAGTGTAACACCAGAGTCCAGCTGTTGACTGACCTTACAGATGATGTAGAGGAACTTGAAGCTCAGATGAACCAGTGAAGGTGGAGACTTCTCACTCCTTACAATGTCCAGTATAATGTTCAACATCCACTCTAAGATAAAGTTAGAAACACTGATGAGTGGGGGGTTTTAATCACAATAAATAACACGAAATGATTTTATGGGTATTAATAATGTACCTAAGTGTGGGTCCAGCAGATGAGGCTGCTCTTGGTATCTGTTCATTATCACTGTGGGAGTAAAAGGAACAACATGAAACCACCAAACATCCAAAAGCACCGAGTAAAAACTGCTTATATCGGTGTTCATGCACTCATAGATGTCTGTCTCACCCAGGAACCTCTCTGTGCTGGACTCGCTCGCCATCATGTCCCCGTGGACCTCCGGCAGGCTGGAGAGGAGCGCCCGGGTCTCGGATGCCTCACTGAAGCCCCCCAACACACAAGCGGACACGACAGCGTCCAGCTCTCCTCCCTCACCACCGGAGCACCCACTCTCAGTCTCCATTAGAGTCATTCTGACACACTTTGACCCGCAAGGAGTGTCTCTGCCACCGAGGCTAACGTTAGCGTGCGTTGTTAGGAATTATGAACCACTTAGCTAGCTAAAAATGAGCATTTGCGCCATGAAAAGGGAGCGGCTGTGGGTGAAAGTTAGCTTGAGGGTACATTTAAATACGACAACATGGATTTACTCTTTAAAGTATACAAAATAATAGTTAACGAGATTAAATTAATTGCAATTAAACGAAACCGAGGCTAACTGTCACTGTTTTGATGCTCCCGCACAAGCTTGTTTAGCTCCTGTGCTAACGACCCGCCCTTCTACGGCGAGCGAGGAGGTTCACACGTATTGCAAGTCACGCAAAAGGGCGAAGCGATTAATCTTAAACCTTTGATTTGGACATTAATAGCGTTCATCGATCGTTAAATTGTCTTGACAAAACAAGCATTTACTGTATTACTATGAAGGGCTGTGAATTACTGGTTTGATAGTCATAGTTTAGTAGTTTAATAATATAAATTAGTTCAAGTCAGGTTCATTAAATATTTTAGAATATAAATATATAGAATATACATGTTTACATGTATGTACAGTTTGATATACACATGTAATGAAGGACTGAAGTACAATTTTGAGGCGCTAAGACTTCTACTAAGACTTGCATATTTCCATTTTGAGTAAATGTACTTAGTTACATCCCATCACTGAGGACCAGAGAATAAAAAACAAAACAAAAAATCTGAGAAATCATTACAAAAACATAAAAAAAAATCTAATGTATATTGGTGCATCAAACCATCATAGAAAAAGAGAAATAAAAGTTCAGGGTATATAGTTGTTAACTGCATGTAACAGGTATTAACATTAATTATATATATGTAAACTTAATCATACAAACATATTCTATTTTCATACAAGACAGGAAACAAATTCAGCAGGCTGGGACAAACACTTTGGATCACCACAAGATTTATTGTTGGTTAAGCAGTGAATTTAAAAGTCACTCCTGTACAACAACATTTTTCAAGGTGCATGTAGTGTGTTAGAAAGTGCATCACATCAACAGCTCGGCTATTACGATGATGTAGACAAAGTTATATAGTTCTGCTATAACTGGAATTCACTGAAATCACAGCACGGCAATATAATTCAGTCAGCTGGTGGTCAAATGTGGGCGATGAAAACAGATCTAAAACTGAAAACAGATGTGCAGCATAAAAACTAAAACTGAAAAACCAAAATATGCTCTTCTAGTTGCAGGAAATGTTTAATGAAATGTTACAAAGCTGGAGCTTGTAGTCAACCTACCCACACTGTGGTGAATACAGACTGGTTTAGATGGAGCAGGCAGGGAAGAATTAGCTTATTATGTTGTTATTTTAGTCACTTCAACAGCTAGCCACACTGTATTTGGTCAAACTAGCATCAGTCAATATATACATAATACTTTGTATGAGTTTAAGACTGTGGAGCTTTCTACGAATGTATGTGTATTCAGTTATTTAAGCAGGTCCTTCATAATCCTTATTGAAGAGCCTCTGTAGCCACCACCAAAGTGGTTCCAGTGATTCAGATAGTGGAAAAGTTGGTAAAGCTGGTTTCTCTTTGCAAAGCCGGGCGCTTTAGGAATCTTTTCATGGTAGGCGGAGTAAAAAGAGCTGCTGAAGCCACCGAACATCCCTGCAATACCCAGCTCGTACTCTGAATGGCCATAGAAGGAGGCTGGGTCGAAGATGACTGGGCCTTCTGCGCACTCCGCTACGTTTCCTCCCCATAAGTCTCCGTGGAGGAGAGCGGGGACGACCTCCTCATCCGTGAAAAACTGGGGGATCTTGAGCTGTAAATGAAAGACACAAAGGTTGCACAGACAGATTTTTAGACGAATCACACAGATGTGTGTCACGTTTTGTTTCTGATGGGAGGGGGCACCTGTAGCTTGGCCCACAGCTCTCTGGCCTCCCTGTCTCCGTACGATTTCTCCACCATGTCGAGCTGGAGCTGCAGCCTCTGCCGGGAGTAAAACGCCACCCAGTCATCCTGCCACTCGTTCTCCTGAGAAGATAGATATAGAAAGAGAGAACAGTGATATTGCAAAAAGCTGACTGAAACATCTCAAAAGACACATACTATAAAACTGTGCTACGTTTATAGATTTCTTTTTACCTGTGGTAGATATCCACAGCATGTAGTTACACTGAAGCCAAATTTTTCAACAACAGGCACCTCAGACTGCCCGGCTCCTTTTCCTGTGGTCAGTCCAATAAGTTAGTAAATCTTAACTAACCAGCAATTAGCTCTCTGCTATTCAGTGTCGTATGAGAAGATGTTTTGTTATTACCAACTGTCTGCTGCTCCTTATTCAATTTCTCCATGTGTCTCTTGTTATGCAGGTGCAGATCTGCCAGCTGCTCTCCGAGGTGCTTCGAGTACCTGAAATCATTAAATAACACAGAATAAATTACCTTTTTGTTGCCCTCTGTTCGATTCTTGCATACAGTGGTGCTGATGCTGATAACTTGTACCAGGCAGCTCTTACTTGCTGAGACCTCTCATGTCCAGGTGCTCCATCACAAACACACATCCTCCTCTGTCCAGCTCGATCACCTTCACAGGTTTGGGGACTTTCACGGTTTCCGTCATTCCAATTGCTTCCAAACTGGCCATCTCCCCATCAAACATCAATTTGGCCTGAACGAAGCAGGCAAAAAATCAGGATTTGAGTTTACGAGGAGCAGAAACACAGATTCACACTAGTTTACATGCTCAAAGTTTGGCTGCAGCACCTTGATCAAATCCTGCAGAACGACTTGACTAATAGCACAACATAACACTATATGTTCGTAAATGAGACATTTGCATACAATAATATACAAAATAATGATAAACAAATACCTCACTCTTGTGGTTTATCTTCACAAACACTCTCCCACTGTCAGTGTCATAACTCTGGCCCTCGCTGATGCATCCACCTCCTGAGTGACCAGTTGCCTTCAGCATGGCTGTCCCCAACTCTTTCTTGAGCTTAGCTTCCATGTTTTTATCCCCGAAACTAGTTATAGCACAGTGATACGGACGATAACACCAACAACGCAGTCAATGCAACTGCAGTGTCAGTAGTTTAGGGGGGCGTTTCAGACCGTTTCCGTGGTGTGAACCAATGAGGACTCTCGCTCTCGGATGGCGAGCTTGTTTTCTTCCGGTATATGTAAGCGAGAGGAGTGGCAACCAATCAGAGACAAGACTCAGATGATTGATGTCTACTTTGTCCTATCACAGCGATGGAACGCAGTCACGTGAGCGTCGCCATGGTGCCAAGCGACTCCGCTTCAGCTAGCTTGCATGCTACTGGCTTCGCTATGCTGCTGTGGCAAATCCGAAATGAGCAGCAAAGACGTTTGTTTGCTTCTTGGAGCGACCGGTGTCGGAAAAACGTTACTGCTGAAACGGCTACAAAATATCCTTTTTATGAACAGCGGGATCATTTAAACTAAGAAAAAGTAACGTTACTGCTGTAAACTGGGAGCTAGCGGACTAATTTAGCCCAGTAACTTGTACTTGGCTAGTAGTAACCGTTAGCTTAAGTAATACATTGGTAACCTTGGCAAAATGTATTGATTATCAATTAACGGGTCCCCAACAAAATGGAGACTAGTTAACTTTATTATAATTCCATTCAGTAACAGAACGTGTGAGTATTTTGATCATGGGTTTGCCTACATGTTCTGTAATGAACTACCTAAAGGACAAAAACCTTACCAGATGGGGAAATTCTCATCATATGTGTGTCGTCAAAACTTTTGAGAAAATCACATTTTGTCTTTCTGCTAAATGCTACAGCGCTGGTTCCTGTGGATATTTTACTTAACAGATTTTGTTCACAGCTGAATTTGCACGGGTCAGGTGAGCTGGGGCCACCTCCTTCTACTCTTCCTACTGTGAGTAATGTTGAAAGGTGGTTTTGATAAGTTTGCGGACTCATTTTCTGATTAGACAGAAGTTTAATCTATGTGATGCCGCTGATCTCTTTAAACCTTCACAGGTAGGAACCAACCTGACAGACCTGACGCTGAAGAAGAAGAAGAAGTTGACATTAAGAGAGCTGGGAGGCTGCATGGGCCCTATATGGTCGAAATACTTCAAAGACTGCTCTTCTGTCATTGTATGTTCGTCTTGTGCATACAGCAGATATTTACATCATTTGAATGAGATAAATAAATTGAAATTATCTGACTGAATGTTTCTGTGTTGTTTCAGTTTATGGTGGACTCAGCAAACATTGCTCAGGTGTCCTCCTCCTGTATCCAGCTGCTGTCGGTGCTCTCTGCTGAGCCTCTGCACAGCGTCTCCGTACTTATTCTCTTCAACAAGAGGTGACGTATTAAACCCTCCAGGAGTCAGGATCAGCAGGTTGAACACAAAATGTATTCACCTCATTGTGCGTTTTCTAATTTTAGCTTTTCTTGTCGCCCTTCTCCAGGGACATGCCTTGCACTATGAGTCTTATAGAGATAAAGTCGCTGTTCAGAATGGATGACATCATTGCGTCTGCCACTCAGCCAATCACAACACTGGAACTCAGCGCCCATTCCGGAGAGGGACTTCAGGAGGTGCTGAGCTGGCTGGAGTCTATCACAGTCAAGTGAACTATCACTCACTTGTTCTTCACGTAGTGTTGCTGCTCTCATCGGACTTCAAATGATGACTCGAAGCCTTGTGACATCAGATGTCAGTATCCTCCGTGTGTGAAGACTGTTTATACAACATTTGAAAGAGGATTTGAGGACATGTTTTAGTGTTGGACTCACAGAGAAAACAGCAAGACGCGCCAAGATAAAAATGTCACTGCTGTATCTTTGACATTGTGTAACGTTTAATAATGTTTGTAAGGGTGACTATACAATCTGTATTACCTGCAGTTAACGATTATTTTATCCTGTTCACTTTTACTCTTCCAGACAGATTATTCTGAAATAAAATAAGATCTTGCACTTCAGTTTTACCAACTAGTTAACTGTAAGAACCACATCAGAATTAGCGCTACAACAAATAATCAGCTCATCTATTAGTTGATAAGTGTAACTTTGATACAATACCTTGAAAATATATAAATTCTCGATACCAGGGAGAACTTGTTTTGATTTTTAGTAAAAGATAAGTTAATTTTCTTCTGGAAGTGGTCGGGCGATCCTCTACAGCAGAGGAGAGCGTAAAAACGTAGCTGGTATTCGCTCATCGATTCAAACTGTTCAGAATCAATATGGTTCAATATTTTGATATTTTGACAACACTTGTTGATAAAGAGAGAAGCTATTAATAGTTAAAGTAGTCTTTCATGCAGAAATGGCAGAAAGTCCTGTTTTCTCCATTTTATATGATATTAAACTAAATGTCTTTGGGTCACAGACTGACAAAGAAGAAATTAAAATATATTACCTTGACTTTGGGAAACATTTTTCAATATTTTCTGACATTTTATAGACCAAATGATTAACTCATTAATGTAGAAAATAACCTGCAGATTAATGGATAATGAAAATAATCTTAGTTGCAGCCCTGGTTAGATGAGATTGGCCTGTCGGAGTGATTAATAGAAGTGATGCAGCACAGTAATAACTAATTATTACCAGAAGGGGGCATAAAGTGCACAACGCACAGTGTAACTGTAACTGGGTGTGTGCCTGAGTTGTGATGATTTCATATTAAATGTATTTGGAAATGAGGAAATGCAGAAGAACAAACCCAAGTGAAGAACGAAGCAGTGCTCTAATTATTATACCCTTATATTTGATGAGAGTCAGTGGTTCACAAGCAATGAATAAAACTCATGAGTCATACATGTTCTAATGTTGCCTTGCATATAGTAAATCCAGGAGCACTTATTGTACAGTCCTACTATGATTTCATTCAGTTAACCCCAGGAATTAATTTCACTACAGTAAAATCATGAGTACAGCGATGTTTGTCATCAGGTCCCGTCCAACAGAAACCCCACAACCATGTTGATGCAGCAACTTTTTCCAGAACTGGACACGATTCCAAGTCTTATAAGAAATCCATATTTTCTGGAGCCAGAGTTTATGACAGCAGCGGTGGCCTTCTGAGCCAGTCAGACATAAAGAGCTGAGTGAGCAGGAGACTCGGTGACTACTTGAAAAGCTGTAATACGTTCTGCCTGGTAATTATGGCGAAGAGAAGTGACAAAAATATTATCAAACTGTGCTTTTGTGTATGATCTGAAGTCAAGCTGCGATAAGCTGTGGAGAAGTTTAGCATGACAGTAATAGCTGCTGATATAAAGGTGTTACTGCATTCATGGCGGGGAGGAGCAGGAGAGATAGTCGAAAGTGAAGAGCAGAACCAGCTTGCATCAATCTAAGGGTTACTGTATTATACCACAATATAAAAACAACTAAGAATAGGGTTTCATACAGGTCCTCCGGGCTGCAGTCCGGTCTGCGGCGAGAGTTATATTTCAAGAGCGTAACCTAAAGGCATTCTCCTTTTTTTTTTCTAAGATATTCTCTCCAGTTTCTGTTGGTCCTCATAAGAAAGGGTTCTGACTGCTCTGTGCAGCCTGTGATCCATCAGCGCTGACTGAGGTGGAGAAGGGCAACAAGGGCTCGGGGAGGTTCCCTGGCAGGTCCAGCCCGGGCTGGGTGGGGTGAGTGAGCGATGAAGGGAGGCTGGCAGGCTGGTGGCTCATAGGCAGCGGCAGGGAGGCGCTGTATGGAAGAGATGTGGCGTGGGAGGCCGAAGAGGTGGCGCCCAGTTGGTTCAGAGTCAGTTTGGGCGTCTCGGTTTGGAATGGATTGGTGGCTGAAGGAGCAGTCAGGCCTAAACAGAAAGAGAAAGAAAAACAATTTCCTTCAGCAGGATATTTAAAACAGATGTATCTTGATAAATGAATAGGCAGCTAATATATTAATAATTGTGTACATTTAGTCCCCGATGGTGCTTTCAAGAATGCCAAAACTATACTGCTGTACAGTAATTTACACATTTTCCTGGTCTAAAAGAAAATGAAGAGCCATTAAATACAGTTAATACCTGATAGAAAGGGGTTGGTGGTCTTGGCTTGAGGATTCACTGGGATCAAGGCGTCCAGGTTGACCAGTGAAGCCGCTGTGGGGTCCAGGAAGGTCTCAGGTGTCCGGCATTTACGAGGGCTGGGGGCAGCCAGGCTTTCTCCGAGCCGTGCCAGGTCAAACATCTCAGGGCTGCCCTCTGGTCGCCCATTTACATTCACCTGACCTCCATCCATGGCCTCGTCAAACAGATCCCCATCTTACAGTGGAAAAATAGAAAACGCTGACGTTTCAAGTGCGTGGGGTTCACAGAGCTGCAGTGAGGACAGTGAAAACAATGCGTTGTTTACCTGAGGGGCTTCCAGATCGAGGAGAAAGTGCCCTGGGTGCTGTTCTTTCTGATGGTGCTGAGAACGGATCAACTCCTGAGGAGGCTGTAAACACACCAGAACAGAATTTAATTTACCTACTATGAGATATTTCTCTCTGATACGGTCTATGGGCCTGGACTTGCTGCTTCGCTCCACTGACCAAACGCTTTTTTATTCTCAATTTCACCACCGTCACTAATTGCCTTGAATTAATTATGGTTTTCTTTATGCACACTTTGATATACATGCATATAGGGTTGCAGCGGAATATCGTTTTCAAGGTAAACAATGGTTTGAATGATGACTGCTAATCGTACGGTGTACATTTCCTTCAAGGGTCATTGTAACTTAAAGAAGAAACAAACTACCTTCTGCTGAGCGATATGAGTGCATGTATGCACAACACACTCTTACCTGCGTTGGCAGGGAAGGCCCATTCTCGGCCTGCGGCGTTGATGTTGTTCTGCGGACCATCCCAGGGGTCCGATGGGGGCTCCCATGGCGGAGGGGGGCTGTTCGAAGTCGGTGGTGCCATCCAGGCTGGATCTGCTCTCGCAGCGGTGCTGCCTTCTTTAGTGACAGAGAGGTGAATTTAGAGAACGAGGCTGTAAGTACATCCTAGATTACAGCTTTTATGACTGTAGTTTTTTACATGCTAAGCTAACTCTAGGCTCACCCAGGGAGTCCCAGGGGTCTGTGCCCCCCAGACGGGCAGCTGCCTGGTGTGGGGCGTTTTTCCATCGAGGGTCACTAGGAGGCTGATCTGAGGGCACCGCGAAAACATCTACCAAGTCCATGAAGGCGGTCTGACCACATAAATGAGAAGAAATCTGTGTCAATTCGGTATGAAACTTAAGAACTCACTGATGCTTTTGTATTTATTGGTCCGATTAGACCCAATAATCCTACATTCATTATTATCATACACCTTCTTTGTCTGTTCATGTTCTCTAAGCATGTGAACTACAAGGTACAGTAATATTTCATCACCCCCCATTGAGATATTCCATACCCCAATATTTCATACCCCGCCTTTAGTCTCCATCTCACGTTTGCTCTCCTCCAGAGCTTTCAGGAGCATCGACTCGTCTCCTTGGCGGCTGAGCTGCTCCTGTGAACCGATACAGACACATGGACGCCTTTTGGGCATGACAGCTTCCGGCAAATTTCCCATATTGTCACGTCATTCAATATTTATGACTCAGCGACCGCGCACAAGCATAAAAGCCTGCTTGTAATTTTTTTCTTTTTTTCCTAGGCCAACATAGATGGGAGCAATGGATACGGACCAGAACATTCTCTGGTCAAAGAGAAAAGAGAGCAGAGCATCACTGTGGTCACATCTATTGTGCTACAGTGTGATGGTGCCACGAGAGAGAAAAAAGACAAAGAGACGGAGCGAGACAGGAAGAGAGACAGAGATAATGCATCAACGTGATAGGAATTACGCCTTGTTTCCACACAGTCGCCTGTTTCCCCTCACTGTTCCATTTTAAGGAAATTAATTTGTTAATGGATCGACAGAAACATGATCGCTGGCAAGCCAGAGAAACTAATTTAGCTTGCTAGCGTGATATTTCCTAACTGTAAGTTCAATGGATGTCTGGTGTTAATGGGTTGTGTCTGTTGGTTGGAAAACAGGCAGCCAGCGATGGTACAGTAGACTGTAAGCTGTAGTTCCCCTGGTAAACACACCAACCTCTTCAGCTATTCAAGCTGCAGTGTCTCTGGGCTTGTTGGGCAGAGCAGACAGGCCAGGTGTTCACAGGGCATAACAGCTGCTGCCAGTTGTGTAGACACCCGGTCTGTCAGCTCTGTGTAGCCCAGAGACACTCCGATGGTGAGGAACGGCTCCAAAGGTTGAGGAGCAGTGGCAGTTCAGGCAAGAGGCCACAGAGGTCTGTGTGTTTACCAGGGAAACTACCATCGTATAGAACGGCAACAAAACAACCAAAAAGGCAACCAATCAGAGGTGGAGAAGGGCCGATCTTGCAAAAAAAACACAGCGGGATCAATAATCAGAAAAATGTAGCTACCTGTTGGTGCTCCTCTTTGCTTAGGCTCAAGGCTAACTGCAGCTGGCTTTCTTCATCCAGTTCCAGTGGTGGAGGTGCAGGTTGGGCCGGCTGTGGCGGTGTTGACAGGGGAGGAAAATGTGGTCAGTATTTGGTCTACAAAGTTGGAAATAGTGTTTGGACACCGTCACAGTACATCGCATGCAACTCTACAGGTTCCCCCAGGCAGAGTGAAGGGGTCGCACGCCTCCCTGACACCACACCAGCAGAGGTCAGAGGGTGACATCACATTCAACAGGACTAAAAGGAGAGATCTGGTTGTTAGTGCAACAGAAGGATGAAGCCTCGTTGGATTAGTCACTGGAGAAAGGTGCATGTCCTGTTTCAGTTCAGGGGTGAGGAGAGTGAGTAGTACAGTGCATGCAGCTGTTTCCGGACCGAGCCGTGAGGTCAGTTTCAGTGAAGAGAGGTGTTATAGGGCGAAGGATGCAAAGGAAGGGTCATCCCTGGTCCCCGCATACTTGTACCTTCATGGCCTCCTCCTTGCTGAGAGTCATAGCGATCTGGAGCTGGGTCTGCTCATCAATGTCCACTGTAGGAGGTGGCTAGGGTCAAGCAGGAAGGATTAGGAGGTAAAAGCACGCTTGGTTTGTGAAATACAACGATTGAAGATGATTTAAGGAGAGAGGAGATCTAATATTTGGATCTCAGTTTGATCATAAAAATCACAGCGGATAGGTTTAATCACACCAGTGGAAACTGCCCGGCATTAATATATTCCCACAGTAGCTGACGGGAGTCGCAGAGGGCAACAGCTGCCCTTGCCATGGAGACGGGGGGCGGGCTGTGCAGCGCTCGGGAGCAGATCAATGTGCACATCCTGTCAGGCTTCTCACTCTTTCACTCGCTCGCCAGTGAGAGAGCTCCTCGTTGACACTGATTGGTCAAAGTGCCATTACTGACCACATCGCAGACAGAGTTGATGATATCGCTTTCAGCGGAAGGTTCTGGGAAACGGTGGCCCAGTAGAGACGGACAGTGGGTGTGCTTCACCACCATCCAGTGCGTGGGAGCCGTTAAATGTTTTATGACTGCGTTACAAACATAACATGTCAGCAGCAGAGCCGCTAAGAAACCTCTTTCTGTCAGGAGCATGTGCTGTAAGATGAGAGGCTTGTGTGTGCTCAGTGTGTGTGTGTGTGTGTGTGTGTGTGTTATCTCTGTGAGACGTACCTTTTCACTTTCCTCTCGGCTCATAGCCAAGGCCAGCTGCAGCTGCAGCTCCTCTTCTCCACTGGTTGTGGGTCGAGCTTGCTCCAGGTCTGGAGCGACTCGAGGAGAGGAAGAGGAGGCTACAGGGATAGAAAAAGAAAAAGGGTGATTGGGTGTTAAGACAGGACCATTCACAGATGGGAATATGATGGAAAACAAAGAAAGAAACACTGATATTTAAGGTCAGAAACAAGCTGGCACTGTTTGTGCATGTAAATTTTTTTCCATGGCCCGTTGTTTCAGGCCTTTGCTGGCATCGCTTGCCATGGTCTGCCTAATTCTGCCTGCACTGAGAACAATGGTGCGCCTGTGTGGAGAGTTAGGGTGGTGGAGGGGAAGAGGAATGGACGGGCTGGAGAGGGGCCCACCTTATTACCCCGAATCGTCTGGGTGGGTTCCAGGACTCAGGTCCAGGTTTGAGGGAGGGGGATGGGGATGGGAGGGAGCTGGCGGTCTACCAGTCTGGGTGCCAGGCTGGCGGTCACGGGGCTAAGAGAGGGCAGCAGGCCACACGTTGGCGATGTCGGGTCTCGGAAACCGATCATTTCCACTGTGCTGCCTCTCAATATGCCCCGCCTGAGCTGGAATGTTTGCCGGCAATTAGCTGCTGCCAACCTCCTGACCCCCACCCACGCCTTCTCCAAAACACACCAACCATGTGCCGGTCCTGGACTCTCAGAGAGACCACCAAGATCTCCCCCAGACATGTCTGAAGAATGTAAAACACTCTTTGGTCTGATTTTTTCCACAAAAGAGTTAAATTATCCTGCCGGTCTATGCCAATGGATTATTTAAATGCAAACAAAACAATCTAATGGCTCCATCTCAGGTGATTTATTTACATTTTTTATTATTAAACCCTTGACACGTGGTCAAGCTCAGGACTAACTTCAGATGGGGTGTGCGCTATATTTTAAAACAGGTCCTCCTGTGCTTCAGTTGGTTTGGATAATGCTGCAACCCTCTAGAAATGTTTTGTGGATCACTGAACTTACCCTAAACTTTCATTTTTGGGTGAACTTATCTTTAACTTCTGGCTGCAAGTGCATTGTCAGTGTACGTCCACTGCAGGCATGAAGTGTCGACATTGTACTGGTGCAAGCTGGATATTGGACTTGGACTTGTCTTCCAGACTAGTGTCGGACACAACTGAATTAGACAACAGTCTGCTGTTGTGCAGCGTAGCAGAAAAAATGCAAATGCTGCAGTTGCACGCATATTTACAGTATGTAAAACCTGCAGCACACCTCTTTTGTCATCTAGGGTTTTAAAGCATTCTGCATAACAACCAAGTGATTTTAATTACTCGCTGATATTCAGAGTGGGCAATTGTTATCCAGCATCGGCGCCTCGGGGCTGAGGCTTTAAACTTTAATAATCTGCGGTGTGATCGGATGTATATCTCTAGCCTGCCTGTTACAAACCATGCTCCCATTGTAGCATCGCTCTCTGCCACGTTTCCACTGGCACAGACTCCGGCCCACAGAAGTATGCAAGGGAAGAGAATCAAGTGGAAAATTTATTGGAGGAAAAACAGCCTTTTTTTTGGACCGAGTGGTAGTAAAACAGTCAGATACCACCTGAGGGCTCGTCTCTGTTAACGCCATGATCAACAGACCTCAGACATCAAAGTCTAACAGAGCGACAGGAGCCTTGAAGAAGCCACAGCGCTGCTACTGAACTAATACCTTTAAATAAACAGCACACCGACCACGTAAATACCAAAGTGTATGTTACGCAGCAGCTGTAGTTGAACCACATACATCTACTTGATGCTCTGAGCTGCCATCACAGTTCCTAACCCGTCCACACACTAGCAGAGGGATCGCTGGGCTATTAAATCATCTGTCCACCAAACCAACATCTCTGCAGGAGCCTAACACGTCGCACCGCCGCAAGTAAACATGGCAGCCAGCTGTGGTTTCACGTTAGATTGAGACAAGCACAAACAGGGCCTCCTCTCTTTTGTGAATCCAGTTTAGCTGACGTGACTGTCAACAGCAGAATGAAAGGAATGCAGATGACCGGCCGTCAGCGGAGAGCAAAACCGAAATACTTTCTACCGAAGCACCAGAGGACCAGAAAGACTGAGCAGTTTTATTGATTCTTACCAGGGTTTAAATGTTGGAAATTAGCTTTTTGGTATTAAAATAGCCTCAATGTCAATGATACATCAAAAGAAATATTTAACGGACAGCTTCTTTTTCTCTTTACTGTCATCAAAAGGAAAATCTGAGGTCGATCGATAAACTGACACGTTAAGGAATGTGGTTCATTCGTTCAACTTCAGATTAACTCATGACAAAGTGAGCTTGTGATCTTGTCAGGTGTACATTCCTGACAAATGACACGTCACATGGCAAGTAAAATACTCAGGTGTCATTCAGGTGAGCAGTGTTGTAACAAGTAACCATCGTCAGTCATCGCTGAGTAATAACAAAGAGTATCATGTTGAAATATCACTCTGGGAGAAGTGAAACACTTTTATCCAATTGTAGATAAAATTGAATTATCAATCTAACTATTAAGCAAGAATCTCTGTCTGTCTGTCTGTATGTCTGTCTGTCTGCGACTCGCATATCTCCAGAACTGTTTATCTGATCTGCTTCAAACTTGGCAGGTTTGTTTCTGAGGACCGAAGGAAGTGCAGTGTTGAATTTAATGCAATTTGGACACAAGACGCGTTCTCACGGAGCTGGAGACGTAAAACAAAATTGAGATTTGCCTGTTGAGTCAGTCTGGATGAGTGAAGAGACGAAGTCAACACCAGTTTTCTTTTCTTCAGTGAGAATCGGAGGGAAGACTTTAAGTTTGTGTCAACAGTTATATGCTAGCTAATGTTGGCCTCAAGGGCGAGAAGTGGAGATTAGCATGTTGTTGATTTAGCTACACGTTGCCGTAAGACAACCAAACAGAAGCAGAAGGTTAAACGAGGCTGAAGGCAACACAGGTTTTCTTTTTTTCAACGAGAACCTGAGTCGAGATATTAAGTTTCTGTCAACAGTAGCATGCTGGCTAACGTTAGCATCAAGGGCTCACATTGGTTGTCATGGCCTGGCTTGGAAAGTACTGATGCACCGTACTTGTCACATGAATGTTTCGGTCAAAAACTAAAATATTTGTCTCCAGGTTGTAGTGTCAAGTAAGTGTCAAGTAAAACCTCAAAATTGTACTTGAGTACAGGTATTTAGTTGCTACTCACAGTAAAAGGACGATGGTGAGCCTCTGCACACACCATGCTCGTCCACGTTGCCCCGGCTTGGCTGGCTGCTGCGACGACCCGGGTACGGAGGAGGCACGGATCCGGAGCCTAAGCCACTGGTGACCCCCGCCATGCGTGTCTTGGTCTTCAGAGCCTGGCTCCTCTCCTTCTTCAGCTTCTCCTCGTCCCTCAGCAGGGCTACCAGGTGCTTGGCCTTCTCCCGGACGTTCACGCCCTGGTCGCGGCCGTCTCGGTCTATGTACTGGAAGTCTCTCAGCGTCTGGACGCTGTAAATGTTCTCCCGGCACTCCTGGGCCACTCGCTCAGAGCCCGTTTTGATCAGGTAGTCCATCAGGGTCAGAGCTTTATAAACATGTCGCCAGTTTTTACCGTGGTCGTTGAGCCGCTTCCAGATCATCCCCATGACCTCGGTGAAGGCCACCACGTTGAAGGTCAGGTCCGCGATCTCTGACATGAGCGAGCTGGGAGGACCCCAGGGGTCGTTGGAGGTGGCCTCCCGGACCTTGATCTCGGCCTCTGTGTAGTTGTTGACCATGTTTTTCATCTGCCGGCGGAGCGATGACGTCTGCATGGTGGCAGTTGTGTTTCACAGGTTGCAAAAAAAAGGGCTAAAGTCTAACAGCGGGCCAGCCCACTGCGTCTCCTCAGGCAAGGTGGATCGTTAGAGGTCAGTTCAGCTGGCAACTTCAGTGACGTCCACAAGTGTGTTCCTGCTGGGAAGGCAAGGAAGATTGTTTACAGTTCAATTGATCAATTCTTAGGTTAAATATTAATGTACAATGTATATTTCGTATCAGGAAGTTGAGGAGATGGTGGTGGCATCGCAGCGAAAGCACTACCAAGCCAGTGACCACTGTTCGAGACTGTGTTTCCACATTTGTGAGTGTCGTTCCTCTGGATAGGTCTCCTCTGGAAAACGGATATTTTTGACAAGATGTCGGGACGTTTCCAACCACATTTCCACCACCAAACTGCCCTTTTCTGTAACAAGAACGTTGTGACATTTATAGCTGTGTTTGTGGAGACAAAACCAGATATTCCTGACAAGACACTGGGACATTTTCCAGCCATGTTTAAAGCGCCAAACCCGATATTTTCCATGAGACACGATCTTTTCTTAACCCTTACCAAGTGGTTCTTTTGCCTTAACCTAACCAGAAGAGTAAAGCCTTAGTAAGCCTTGAGAAAACTTTAGCATTAACTTGCTGTAGTTTGCAGAAACACACAGTACATCCCCAACATGTATTCTTGCAACAGGGCTGTAAAGGGATATTGTTCTTTTTATTCCACCACATTTATTTCATGACTTAAAACTTTTCAGTTTTGGAATATACTCGCTTGGCTACCCGGCAGAATATAAAGTAAAGAACAAGCCCCACTTCTACTTGTATTAATCCATCAGTGATCACACTTCACTGCTACACACTGGAAGTAAACGTCTGAATGCAGGAGCTGCTTCTTCTGCAGCTTTCACTGCAGTAACTGTGTTCTGATGAAACGGTAAACAGCTCTCGATGCACCTTCACGTGACGTGAAACACAACACCTGGGCTCACTTTTCCCTGAGACAACTTGAGAAGATCCCTTCCTGAGTAAACAATGAGCAGTTTCGTTTTAATAATCGTTTCCTCCCCTGTAAAGCGAACGTTACCTCCAGACTCACCAGAATCTGTGTTTTACCTCTCTGAGTTATCAGGCAGCAGGGAGGGGCTCCACCTCTCCTGTTTTTCTGACCTGATTACATCACCGCAGCAGCAGCAGCAGGCCTTCAAAGCATCAGAAGACCCACGAAAGAGCCGAACTCCGGCACAGACACACACACCGCAGTCCGGCTGAGTCACTTAAAGCTCGCTGTTACATTTTACTTTCAATATTCAAACAGTTTCACGTTACAGTTCAGTGTCTGCGCTATCACTGTGTCCTGAACTGACTGTGTGTCCTATCAGTAACTGATAACTTTACACTCCCAGATCGGCCTGTTACCTGTGTAACTAACAACTGAGGAGCGATCAATCACTTCACAACAGTCGAGTGCTGTCGTGAGTAAGCAAATCCAAAATATTAAAAGAGAGGCTTGAGATGAGAGCTTTCAGAGGGCTGGTGTATATCTGCCCTCTCTACGGCTTCATAATGGATGAAAATTCACACTGTGATTCGTTTAATATTTCAGTTTTTTGAGTCTAAACCTTCAAGACCTTTCCAGGCTCGGTTCCTCCCAATTCAAGGACCCACCAATCCATAGTTTGAGACATGGATCAACGTTGGTTACTCTTACATACACTGAGATGTTTTACAATAAGAACCGGCAGATTTTAAGGTACTCTTACCGTTGATTCTGATTCCCAGGTCGTCAAAATTAGAAATGTTTTGGGTCGGTGGCCTACGGTGGCCCTGAAGGTCAAAACACAACAATACTTTTGGAAAAAAAACAACATTCTGAAATGTCCTCTCGTGAAATGTTGTGTTTTTCAAAAATTGCTGTTGTTTTCTGAAAAGTTTGTTGTGTTTTGACCCTCAGGGCCACCGTACAAACCCAGTTCTCCAGTGTTAGACAACCTGGGAATGAGACTCAAAATTGCTTGTTGCATCATTATTTTTTTTTTAAATGTTATATATTCGTGGACAAACCGTAGAAATTCAAGCATAAATTACACAAACAACACTGTTGTGCGTACGTGTTATTAACACAATATCGGCTTTTCATTTTTAAACAAAACGGTTCAACATCAACGTTTGTTTTTGCAACAAAAACACCCATTTTTTTTGGTCACTAGGGGGCAGAAAGACACAAGAGGACTTAAAGTAATGTGTAAAATACTTATTCACATACATATTAGACATTAAAATACAAAAATCTAAAATAATATCTGGTATAAAACTTGATTTGAATGTTTAAATATCATTTTTAAACAGACACAACGTTAAATATACGTTTCTTAAAGTATGATTACCACAACATTACTGGATTAGCTCAAATATATTCCCACTAATGAAGTAATTAAAGGAGGGCTCCCAACTAAAAAGGTGTGCCCGGGGTAAATCCGTCCATCTCACCCTATGAATAAAAGATGACGGCACTAAATTGTCCTGCGATGTCATGAAGTCGTACATGAGAAGCTTCCTGTGCTGTAAATAGATTGTTAAGTGGTGCTAAGAGACTAAATGTGAGTGGGTCAGGTGACCGAACCCATTCAGACCCGTAAACCCTCCCTGCTGCTTCCTGTGGGTGAAAAGTAGGTTTTAAAAGACAGATTACAGAGAATATACATGTAATCTAATCTAATCCACCGCTGTGATCACACTCATAATGAAGATTAATTAATGTTGGGAGGAACAAATCAGCCTCACATCAGCCAGACTGAATCATGACTCACACACATTTAATCAGTTTCTCACACAGTTTTGGATTAAACTCTTCACCTTGACTTGTTGACACACTAATGACACATATTTCTGATAATCCAGTGTAAAGTGTTCTCCCTCCCTCTAATCTATAAAGGAAGCAAAGTGTAAGCTGCTCCCAGATCAGGCCTAATGTGAGCTACACGCACTGATCTCCCAGTGACTTGTTACCATACAGATGTGTGGAGAAACACACACACACACCACAGCTGGATGAAACAACTTATCTGCCCTGTGTGTCAGTGTGTGTGTGAGTGTGTGTGTGTGTCCCGGCGCAGGACGACCAGGGGCCATGATCAACACACACGTTGCGTCAAACGGGACGGCCGGGGAGGTGAAGTGAGAGGAGGACCGTGACTCAGCGATGTTTCCTCGACTTTCACCAGAAAAAAGTTGAAAACCTCGATAAAAAGATCCAGAAACGCTGGATCCCTGAAATCGTCCCCGTCCAGCCTCTCCGCTCTCTTACCGTCATGTCATAGCGCGTCAGCGGGGTCCCAACAACTCCGGGAGGCTTCGGGTGGAGGAAGAAAAACGCCTCCGCCTCTCGACATATCCCGCATGAGCTACAACAAGAGTCCGGAAAAAGGTGTTCGAAGCTCGGAGGGAAGCGTCCGCGCAGGAGCCGTGCGCGCCCGCAGCGAAGTCCCGGAGAGAAAGCGCAGCGCTGGGATCGGTTATGAAACTTTACTGGTGTGTGTGTGTGTGTGTGTGTGTGTGTCTGTGTGAGGATCACAAATCCTCTGGGCTTGCAGATGGCACAGGCCCCCCTAAAAACACACACTCACACACACACTCACACAGTAAAAATGGATGGAGAGGGAGGGAGGGAGGGAGGGCTGCTCGGTGCATGCAGAGTCAGACTTTATTAACCCTTTAACTGCTGCTGCTGCTGCTGGAGAGCAGCTGAGAAGCAGGTGAGACTGAATAATCATATTATACTCGTACAGGTATCAAAGGGCAGTTCATTAATAAAGAATATCAACATGGAAAGTCGATAATATGCGGAAAACTATTCAAATGTGAGACAAAAACTCAAAATTATGAGTTGAAAATGGAAATTATAGGACAGAAAGTTGAACCTTTGTGATTGAAAGTCAAGATCATGAGATAAAAAGTCATAATTATGAGACAGAAAGCGAAAAAATATGAGAAAAGGTCATGATCATGGAATAAAAAAATCATAATTATGAGATAAAAAACCAAAAAGCCAAAATGTTGAGATAAAAGGTCAAAATCACAAGTATATAGACAAAGTTATGAGCTGAAAATCGACATTATAAAACAGAAAATCGGTCTTTGGAGGTAGAAAGTCAAGATTATGAGACAGAAAACCACATTTATGAGATAGAAATTGATAATTATGAGATGAAAAGCCAAAACGTTGTTTTAAACTATAAATTAAGAGACAGAAAATCAAAATCTTTGGACTAAAAAGTCAGAATTATTAGAGAGAAAGTCAAAATTATGAGAACATATAAAGATCATAATAAAGGGATATAAAGTCGATAGTTTGGGATAGAAAGGCAATATTATGAAATAAAAAGTCATAGTTATGAGTTGAAAATCGAAATTATGGGACAGAAATTGAATCTTTGGGTCTGAAAGTCAAGATTACGTGAAAGTGGATGAAAAGTGATGATAAAAGGTCATAATCATGATAGAAAATCAAGATTATGAGATATAAAGTCAAAGTTATGAGATAAAAAGCCAAAATGTTCAGATTA
The DNA here is from genome assembly GCA_963678695.2 of Diplodus puntazzo. Lineage (NCBI taxonomy): Eukaryota > Metazoa > Chordata > Actinopteri > Spariformes > Sparidae > Diplodus > Diplodus puntazzo. The sequence continues at coordinate 4,691,503 of OZ023174.1, forward strand.
AAGGTCAAAATTATGAGTTAAAAGGGAAAATTATGGGACAGAAAGTCAAAATCTTTAGATGAAAAAGTCATAATTATGAGAAAAGATCATAATAAAGGGATAGAAAGGCAATACTATGAAGTTAAAAGTCATAATTAGGAGATAAAAGGGCAAAGTGTTGAGATAATCAGTCATAAATCACGAGTTAAAAGACAAAGTTATGGGACAGAAAGTTTGGATTTCATGATAAAAGGTCATAATGAAGGAATATAAAGTCAAAGTTTTAAGATATAAAGTCAATATTATGAAATAAAAAGTCATAATTGCGAGAAAGGATATATAATTAGTTATAATTATGTGTTAAAAGTCAAATAATTCTGACTTTTTATTTAATTATTCAATTAATTTGACTTGTTTGTCTCATAATTCTGACATACCGTGGTTATATTTTAAGTTCTCATCTCTTTTTTATTTAACTGGCAGAAATTTGCTTAAAATTATATCACAATATTTTTAGGCCACATCACAAAACACTGTATACACATTTAGATTATAACAACGTCTGAAGTTGCAAACAAGGTTTTTAAAGGATTTCATTGATAGTTTACAGTGAAATAACTGTTTATTAGTGAAGGTTATCACAAAGTTTAACTCAAGAACAAGTGTGTCTGTGTGTGTGATGTAATATCTGAGTATTAGAGGCAGATGCTGCAGTGAGAAGGTAAAAACAAGGTGTGTGTGTGTAGTGTGTGTGTGACGGTACGAGTGATCCCTGTAACACTTCCTGGCAGACTGAGTGACCGTGTTCTCCCAGAGGGCCTCAACAACCAGCTGCACTTCCTTTTTCAGCAGCTTCATCACTTATCTTTACTTATTTATCAGCACTAATGGGCTGTTGTCTGAATCACATCCGTATGCATTACACACAAGGGCCCCAAAAAATAAAAAAAAGAAAAGGGAAAATCTCTGTTCTGTGTTTTTTTTTTTACGTTGGCTCGGATTCAATCGATCGTTCAGCTTCAGGTCTCGTGTTGGAAAGAGAGGGATCGTGTCATGACACCAGGGTTTTTAAAAAAATGAGCTTCTGACTTGAAGGAGACGCTGGAGGAAAACGCTGCGGGTCGAGCGGCGGGTTGACCGAGCAGGATATACAGGAAATACCAGCTCCACCTTGAAACAACAGAGCCACGACTCCTGCAGGAGACAATGAGGAGGAAAGTGTGCAGGAATCACAAGTGCAGCGAGTCCAGTGGAGCTATCTCACAGCACCTTTATGTTCCAGTCTACTTGTTGCAGCTCCATGTTTATAATCTCACATCAGACTTGATATATGTATGTGTGTGTGTGTGTGTGTGTGTGTGTGTGTGTGTGTGTGTGTGCCGTCTCCTCCTCCTCCTCCTCCTCCTCTCTGTCTTTATTTCTCCTGAAAACAGATGCCTGAACATTCTTTGTTTCCCAACAAAGGCCTGATGAGGTCAGTGCAGGGGGGACATGCGGGCGGGCGAGGGGGAGGAGAGAGAGGGCGACGTCACAGCACTGTGTGTGTGTGTGTGTGTGTGTGTGTGTGTGTGTGTGTGTGTGTGTCACACATCTAAAGTCAATGTAAAACCAGTTGAATGTGTGTCACGTTTCTGTCAAACTTCACGTGTGTCTCTCTGCTGCCCTCTAGTGGACATGTGATGTAAAGCTCAAGATCACCAGACTGGTTCTGAGGTTCTGAGGTTCTGAGGTTCTGGAGGGTCCACACAGGACCACTTATCGGTTTGCTACTTAACATATGTTTGATTCATCACAATCTTGTTTCAACTGCGACGAGTCCTCCATCTTTGTCTCGTCAGTGTCTCGTATCAAGACTTTAAATATTCAGTTCATGTAGTTGTTGTGACGTGTTTACATGTTAAGATCATATTTATAATACACTCTTCCCTTTGCTGTGATCACTATAAAACATGTACGTTAATATTCAGAGAGCATATTGAGGCATGGATTGAATCAGCTGACATCAAACATGTGAAGTGAGAGTGGAAAAAAAAGCATTCAGAGAAAAATCTGACATGACTGCTGCGAGCTGAGGAGAATAAAATGCCTTTTGGATTTATTTCAGGTCCTGTTTTCTATTTTATATCAGTAAGAACTCAGTTTGAAACGAGGTTTAGACATCTAAAGGTTGAGATCTGAAAACCTTCAGTCAAATAAAATCTCACTTATGTAAGTTTATTCGTATAGAACCATTCAGAGACATAGAAACTAATCAAAACTTAAACATTAAGACATAAAAATGGCATCTGAAAGACAGAATGGGAAACAAAGCTAACATAGTAAGCTACAGATAAACAAAATGCATTAAATGAATTGACTTATTTGAAAGCCACAGTGAACAGTCGTGTTTTATTCCCTGATTTAGATGAGCTGACAGTTTTAACCTCGATAACTGTATCAGAACAAACATTCTTAGTAACCCTTCCAATTCCCCATAGAAGTAAATTAAAATTAACTACAAGTCCTGCAAATTTCATGAAGATTGAAGAAGGTTTGTGGTCACGTGACGCGGCGTGAGGGGGCGCTGTGGAGCCTCTGGCCACACCCACAACCCGATACTGTCGAATCATAACATTTTTCCACCAGATGTGACGCGTGTGCAGAGTTTGGTGAGTTTTTAGAGTTTGTTCAGGCCGCTAAACATGTGCTTCTTGTCTGAACTTAGAGAAAACAAAAGGGTGCTCGGGCCGTAAATATGAGATACGACGAGCTGAAGTCGACGCCGGAGAATAAAAGTGACAGTTAGGATAAAAAGATGATCCCAGTTCCGTAGAGTTGAAGGCAAACAGAAAGGTTTGCTTCAGATATTTGGTGCATAAAAACTGAAACACTTCCCCTCCGTGTTAGGTTCAGGCTGTGGGGACAGAACAGGAAGCAGACCGGCCTCAGGTGATCCGGATGGTCCAGTTAGAGAAGCAGTGACATAAAGCAGCATTTAAATAGAAGAAATGATTAATTTTTATTTCTAAAGCTCTTATTTAAACTCTGCGATGAGGTGAAGCGTGAACCGGTGCGGTTAATGTGACATCTCTGGTGATGTTGCAGCGCGTGACGAGTTGACGGCCTGACGATGTGCTCCGATCATTCCCGTAAATATAAACCAAACCGTTCCACATTAACGTGAAAGTTGATTCTATATTTAGTCCCGTCAGCAGCCGGTGAATCAGTGAATGACAGCGTGTATGACGCCGTCACCGTGACTAAGAGGAGAGACCGAGACCTTCATCAGGGTGAAGCAGCAACCATCCTGTTGTTGACGTTGGCGTCAATTAATTAAAATACAATTGTAGACACTAAAGTGCTGCATTGTGGGTAATGTAGTTTTTGAAAAGGAAGAGGAAAAAATACACCGTACATTTAAAATCAGCCGTTTCTGAGTGACCCCAAACGTTCGAACGAACGTTTGGGGTCACTCAGAAACGGCTGATTTTTTTAATCTCAGAAGGTGTTTTGTTCTTGGTGCTCTTTCCGCAAACTGTTGTCAACATTTCTACAATCACAGAACCACAACATGCTCAGAAGTGCATGAGCTGACTGTGACGTCTGACGCGAGGATTCAATCCTCTGGATGTTTTTCAACGAGACGTCGGGACTTTTTCTGGTTGATTATCGGCAACAGATCGGGTTGTCTGACGCGATGTAGGCAGCTTTAAACTGTGTATTTTGGACAAGATGTCACGACCATGTGCAGCTTTAAACCTGGTATTTCTTGATAAGACATTGGGGCCATTTGTAGCTGAAAAAAAAGGGTATTATTGTTGAGATGTCGGGACCTTTTGCAGCTTTAAACCAGGTGTTTTATTCACGAGATGTTGGGTCCTTTTGCAGAAGAAGACATGGATCGTTTTGAGGAGATGTCAGGACCGTCTGCAGCTGAAAACCAGGTATTTTTTTGAGGAGATGTCGGGAACATTCGCAGCTTTAAACCGGGTATTTCTGACAAAACTTCAGGGTCATTTGCAGCTGAAAACAAGGAAACATTTGGGACATTAACAGTCGAAAAACAAGGTATTTTTGACAGTGCCGTCTGGACATTTTTCATGCTGTGTTACCATCGTTTCCTGATCCTAACCAAGTGTTTTTGTGCCAAAACCTAACCGGACCACAAGCACGGCGTTTATTTTGTAAAGAAATATAAAGTTTGAATCAGTAGTTTGCAGAAAGTTACATAGTCAACAGTTATTTAAATGGTTTGTGCAAAAAACCAGGTCAGCTATGAAGGTCTTCCATCAGAACAGCACACAAAAGAAAATGTCCCTCCGTTCTAGTTTCCATCAAAACAAGGTTTTCTGATGGTATTCGTGGTGGTGAGTTGGAATGAGGTTAAACGCTCTGTGGAAATCAAACTTTTTATGTAACCAACCCATTCTCAAGGCCTCCAGGAAGAAATGTGTTGTGTGGGCTCTCCATTCAGAGACGCCCTTGGTTTGTGAAAAGGAGGGTTTGATGGAGAAGAAGCTGCAGTTACACAACATGTTTTGACTCCTGCATGAACTGACAGGCAGATTTTCTGTTGAAGTGCTCTCCTTCCAAACCTTCTCACCAGATCCAAGGAAATCATTTGGTGCCCAGATATCGACGTCTTTGCAGATGCTGAAGACTCATCGGCAGAGAGCGAGCTGTCTCTGCAGCCAACACATCGTGAGTCCTGCTGCTCCTGAACGGCTAAATTCCCAAACGCACAAGTTATGTCAGAGATGTGCAGGCGCGCAGGAAAACACCGTGTGGGAAACATAAAAATAGATCAAATAAAAAAAGAAGCTGAAACACACCGAGAGGAGAAGAGGATGAACACGGTTAATTAGTGCTCAGACCTCCAGTGTCCATGACTACAGGGATGTGTGCAATTATGTGTCAATCCATTCATCCATGTATCCATAATGAGACAGAAACACCTGTTCCTGAGGCGCTAAAAATAGACAGAACAGAACATTTAATCAGCACATCAGGATGTTTTGAATGTTCCAGGCTGATTTGGATCAATTTGGTTGGTAAAAGTTGAAAAAAACTCCTCTCCAGAACCCTCCAGCAGTCACTTTTATGTTGCTGTTGTGCGCTTTTTTTTTGTGGTTTTGCTTTGTGCTTCTATAAAAGGAGAGTCCTCATCTTGGTGAGACGAGAGGAGCCGGTGACGCAGGCGCCGTGGGTGTATAAGAGAGCGCGCCCGGCTCTGGTTCGGCGCACACATGGAGAAGCAGCTGGGTTGGTAAGATCTCTGATCGCCTCTCGGTGTCTCTGACAGAACACGGAGATGAACACAACTGAGAAGTTCCACCTTCCCGTTGATGGCATCTTGGACATGTTCGACTCTCTCACCGGGCAGTCACGCATTACGCACCCAGCTCTCCAGAGCGCAGCGCTCCCTCCGGCCACACAGCACCCCAAAGTCTCAAGCATATCCAAGGCGGGCATGGGCATCATCAAGACGGTGAGGGAGAGCTGGAGGCAGCACGAGAAGAGAGCGGCTGCGAGCAGATCCTCGAGTTCTGGGAACAGGCAGCTGTCCACGGATCGGCTCCCGAAGAGGTCCGTGGACCTGCTGGAGCTGGGACTGGCCAAGCCCAGGAACTGTCACAGAGTGGTGGTGCTCGGCGCTCCCAAAGTGGGTAAAACCAACATCCTGAGGAGGTTCCTGGGGAACGAATTTGAAGAGAGCTACGAGCCCACGGCAGAGGACTTCCACAGGAAGCTGTTCCACATCGGAGGAGAAGCGTATCAGGTGGATCTGCTGGACGCAGCGAGCGAGCGGAACTTCCCTGCGAAGCGGAGGCTGTCCATCCTGACAGGTGAGAGAGACCGAGCGGTTCTGGACTGAATTTGACATAAATGTGTGTAAAAAAAACACGAGATTTTGAGAATTGTGTCCTTAAACTTTGACATTAAATGCTCTTGTTGTCTTTCCTCCAGGTGACACTTTCCTGCTCGTCTTCAGTCTGGATGACAGAAACTCTTTCGATGAAGTCTGCGCGCTGCTCACCGAGATCAGAGCTGCCAAAGCGCAGTTACTCAAACTAAAACATCCCGCGAGAGTTCCGGCAGTGATCTGCGGGAATAAAGCGGACCTGGAGGCGCCGGGAGCCGTGAGCCGCTCGGAGGTGGAGGAGACGCTCGGCGAGGACGTCTCCTTCTTCGAAACTTCGGCCAAAGACGGCACCGGGCTGGAAGGTGCGTTCAGGGCCCTCGCCACTCTCGGTGGACTGCCTGTTGAGACGAGCCCGTCCCGGCACCAGCTCGTTTCCATCCTCACCTACCAGTCCATGTGCATCGGCCAGCGGGGCAGGGGAGCGAGGCGGACGCGGGGGCTCGGCGCGCCCTGCGCCGCCACGGACCCTCTGGCGCGCCGGCCGAGCTTCACCAGCGACCTGCAGCTGGTGCTGAGATCCAGCAAGCAACACAAACCCGAGAGGTGTCAGATTCAATGAATCTCGAGCCTTCTCACAAACCAATTGTAGTAGTATGCTGCAATGTCGTATTATGTAAGGGGTTATACTCTCACGTCGCACCTGGCTGGACCAGTGCGCTCAAACTCTGCTTTTTGTATGTAAATGTATGATTATTATATTCCAATAAAAAATATATTTCTAATCCTCACGTCTTCGTCCGCTCCTTGAATGTATTCATAAGACACAGATTCACGTCAGTGGATTGTGATGCAAAAACGTGATGACGTGGGTTGGAAGATGAGTCAGCCAGAGACCTTGAACGTCTCCTCGTGTTGTCAGACACTTGTTGAGATGGTTCACATCTCCGGTCCTCCCACAGAGGCTCGCCGGGCCCGAGGTGCGACAAAAGAAGCGACAGTCTGCACACTCGTGTGTCATCAGAGGAAACAAAAGAGGCAGAGCATCATTCAATAAAGAGGAGGAGGTGGGAGGAGAGGAGAAGAGGAGAGGAGGAGGAGGAGAGGAGGAGAGGAGAGGAGAGGAGGAGAGGAGGAGAGGAGGAGAGGAGAGGAGGAGAGGAGAAGAGGAGGAGAGGAGAGGAGAGGAGGAGAAGAGGAGAGGAGAGGAGAGGAGAGGAGAGGAGGAGAGGAGGAGAGGAGGAGAGGAGAGGAGGAGAGGAGAAGAGGAGGAGAGGAGAGGAGGAGAGGAGGAGAGGAGAGGAGGAGAGGAGAGGAGGAGGAGAGGAGAGGAGAGGAGGAGAGGAGGAGAGGGGACAGAGCGAACTGAATGAAATCAGCACCATGGAGAGAGTAAACGTTACACACTGCTGCTGAGAAGAAGATCTATTTATATCCTCCGTAATAAAAACTCTCTGCAGCCCACTCAGGTCTGCGGGAAGGAGCTCTGATGGCAGCCGACCAATCAGGGAGGAGATACTCAGCGTGTTCCAGCTGATTCAGGTTATTTCATTTAGGTCCTTTCAGAGGCTCAAACCTTGTGAGATGCATCACAGACAAAGTGGTTTATTTCTAATACAATCAGATCAATAAACACTGATTATATGTTAAATATACGTAGAAATGGAGTTTATTTATTGCCAGAAAATTACTTGAGGTGCTTTAAGAACATTCAATATCTGCATTTTATATTCATAATCATCAATAAACTCTGTAAGACGTCTTTACTGTTTCTCACGTATGACTTTTGTATTCTTCTACATGACTGTTTCCACCATAAAGAAGTGATTTATGCTCATTTTCTGTTAAAATGAAAAAGTTGAGAAAACTAAAACATTTCAAGGCAACTTTCTGCAATAAATCTTTGAGTTTTGACCCCAATGAAATAATATTTTGTTCACATAATTAAATGTTCTTCTTTGAAAGTTAGTTGAGGTGGAGTCGAGCTCGAAATGATTTGTTTTGTGTTCTGATAATTTACTTTTCTTATCTAGTAGTTAAAGTTGTAGTGATACCGACTAAACATTGAACCAAACAACAATAAGTTAGAGTTGTTAACTCAGCAATTCAAATTAGAGTGATGAACGTTTTAAATTGCAGCTCCGATAACACAGAACCAGTTTTCACTTCATGCTTTATGATGAAGTCACAGATTCAACATTCAACAGTTCGGTACCTTAAACAGCAACAGCGACTTCAGCAACTAACAAGTATTTTCACGGTTGATTAATTGTATTTCTCGATTAACTGATCAGTTGTTTGGTCAGAAGACGTCCTCAAAATGTTTTGATTTGTCCACAAGCAAAAGACAGAAGCTGGAATCAGAGAGTTTCTCTTAAAAAGTGACTCAAAATGTTTTTTCCTGATAATCAGTGCTGTAGTGAAGAACTCCTGAACTGAGACGAGTCATGACAAAGACCAGAGCGACTCCTGCGCAGCGTGACGCATAATAAAAACCTGCAAACCATAAACCAAAGGCTCACATGGAGGATCAATATTCACATGAAAACACCCACAGGAGACGAAGAAAATCCTTCTTTAGTCACTTTCATCGGAGCCTGACTGATGTATTGTTGGTTAATATCATCAGCTGATATCGACCCATCACAGATACATCCATGTCGACATACTGTTCATGTTTACTGATATTTACTTAGAGGAAACATGGATCGTTGCAATACATTAATATCGATAAAAAAACAGTAAAAAATCATTGTAAAGGTGAATTCCATGTGTGGAAAAACAATTGAACTTTGTTTTCTATGAGCAACAAATACAAACAAACTCCAAGGAGCTGAGAATAACTTTTTATTGAGCGCTCTTGCTCCTCATCCTCCTCACACAACACAGTTTTTGGTGCAAGCGTTGTGTTTTTCTCTGCGATTCTTGTCTCATAGAAACCGTCGTTAAGTGCAGAAGGTTGCAAACAATTATATAACACAGAGAGATCTCTGCAGTCGTCTTCGTCTGAGACGAAACAACAAAGATCCAGAGCACTGAAACGCTGCTGGTTGTCACAACAGTGGACGTTAATAGGCAACAACTAATCGATTCATCGTTCATTCCTGTTTAAATGTCGATAATCAGAGCAGACTGCAGTCAAATGTTCAGTTCAGAGCTTTAAAACCAGACACGATGTTTCTCTCTCTCTCTCTCTTATTAGACATTTATTTATTTATTGATGCAGATGAATTCAATAAAACGACTTCTGCCCCTTCTGCTGATGTCTTTACAGAGTGGAAGATGAAATGATGGCAGCTGCTGACGCTGTCGGCGCAGCGGGCCGACTCATCGCGGTGAGCTGTTCCTCTGCTCAGCTTCACCATGACGAGCACGTCGTGATCGCTGCCGTTTAAATAATAAATGGGGGGTCTGAGTGTGCTGGTAAATGCTCACACCGCTCACATCCATAAAATCCTAAACGCAAAAGACTGTGTAGGCGTGCAGGAAACACTGAGTGGTGCTTATATGATCACACACATCCTACAGTGAAACAAACAGGCCGAACAAATGAATAATTGTGTCAGGAGGAGAGGAGAAAACGAAGGCAGTTAATTGGAGCTCGCTCTTAACACCTCCTGTATCCATGACGACGGGGAATTGGGCAGCGATCTGAGCGGTCCGTCGGTTCGTTCGTCTTGTTTATCCGTAATGAGACGGGAACCACCTGTTCTGTTCTGACACCAGTAAACACTCGACAAACGTTCAATATGCGCATTTCTGATTTGACGGCATCGGTCTGTCAGACGCAACATCAACCTGCGCTGCGAGATCTATTAATGCGATCTGTAGAGTGTGTTTACCTGCACTGTCACTGAATCAGACAGCGGATCTATTTATGACAGTAAACTGCAACATAACGACAGCGAAAGAGGAAAAACTGGTCTTAAACTCGTCTATTTCCCTCCAGAGAGAATATAATCTACATATAATCCTCATATATGTTGAGTTGTATCGATACGGTGTTTAATGAGCTCAAGCCTCAGCTGAATATTGTCTCTGTTATCTCTGTAATTAGCATTAGAGGAAATAATTATGAATGTATAATAAAGCGCCACAAGAAGATTTTCTCTACGAATGTGTAACTATTAAATGAAGTCGAACCTTTTTATCAGAGTAATAAGAGCGATAGTGAAAAGGTTGTGCAGCTACCACATTTTATCAGGTCTGACACTTTAATAACCGACGACACTGCGTCTGTTTAAACATGGAGGTACATTCATTTAAACTACACACACACACACACACACACACACACACACACTGAGACATCCACAACAACTCAGATTATTTTCTGCAAACTGGGAGAGAATAATTACATCGAATCGTTAAAGGCTGTTAAATCTCAATCTACTCGTTTGTTTTATTTTGTTTTAACAAGCCATGATATATGGCCCAATAATGGAATATTAACATTATTGGTTATCGGCAGACACTGTAAATTATAGCCGATGATTCGAAGCCAAATTGCTTTTGTTCAGCATCCACACACAGGAAGTGGTGGCATGCACCTTTAAAGTTGCGCACAGAGAAGAAGAAGACGAACAACAAACACGTTCATGTCTCATAACGTCAAACAAACGACAAGAAGTCTTAAAGTTTAACCATTAAATCTGCTGACAGCTATAAAATATCAAGTAAACCATCTTTGCTCACTACATCTGAGCCGCTCTCGCACTCAGGTGAGCATAAAAAAAACAATAAGTCTTTTATCGGTATCGGCCACGAGAGTCAGGTAACAATCGGTCATCGTATCGGCTGAGAAAAATCCAAACAAAGGAAGGTTTACAGAAAATGAAATGTACTTCTGTAAAAATAGGATGCAGGAGGAAAACTCTTTAATGAGAAATGAAAAAATAATTACGTGACGGCACCTGAAGGCTTTTAGAACATATATTAAACTCTAATGTTCAGATTCTCATCCACACCGGACGGATGACGCTTCCCCCAGTGTACCACAGTCAGCTCCGTATAAACGCCACCTTCCTCTGACGCCATAGGTTCCGTTCACCTTCCCGTCATCGTGGGTCGGAGCTCTTCCTGTGTTCGTCCCTCCGGAGCCTCCGACTGGTTTCTCTCTCCAGCTCCACCAGCAGAGCCGGCAGCATGCTGTCCAGCACGGACAGTCCATCCCAGGAGCAGCGCAGACCTCTGAGAAGAGACGAAGAAGAAAAAAAAACAACAACAGTGAAACTTAATCTGCAATGTATTACAATCGATTAATCGATATCTGAAGCAAAATAACAAACATTTCCTGGTTTCTGCTTTTCTAATATGAGGATCTGATGCTTCTCTTTGTCTTTTATTATAGTTAATCGAATGTTCAGGTGAAACAAGTGAAGTGAAACATCACTTTGGTCTCTGTGAAGTTAAAACAGGCATTAATCTGTCATTTGCATACAGAGGAGATGTGTTTATCATTGTTTCCGTCTCATTCTGGTGCTCCATGTCAACTTGCTGCACTCAGCTGTTGATGTCAAACTTCTGCATTCAGATACTTTCACATGATGTTCACCTGTCGTCCAGGACGAGTCGTCCGCTCCGTAGAAACTCTCGGACCTCGGCGGACGTGCCGAACACTTGGCGTAGGCTCAGCTGAGGGCTGAACATCTGCCAGTGCTGGAGAAAAAAACACCCACAAACGAAGATTACACAAGTGTGCCGAGCAGAATCTTTCCCATTATGTTGGGTATAAAGCTCTCACCTTGTGATTAATGCCCTCGGTCATCCTCATTCCCATCACCAACACCTCCTCCAATCTGCCGAACAAACATCTTTTATGACACAACGATCAGCGTTTGATACCGTCAAGGACAGAACGCAGTGATTTAATGCACCAGGCTGATAATAGACATTCACAAGGACAGACTGTCTGAAAGAGCGAGCACACGTGCAGCGACCTCTCACACTGTGTTTCTCGCTGAAACATCTCACATGGGCTCAGAAAATGTGCTACAGGCAGCTGTCCCCTCGTGTCACGTCTATATTTACGCTCATTATCAGCCCTGCGAGCGCAGCCTCTCACAGTTCAAGATGGCCGAGCAGAATCCGCCTCCGTGTCCCATGTCCCCTCTGCTGGACTTCGCGGATCCACACGTCAGGCTCCAGAGTCTGGGTCCGGGCCTCCCGAGCGACACCTCCCTCCCCGAGAGGGACAAACCGACCGTGAGCTCCTGTCACACACAGAAAGCGTTAAACTTCTCCCCTCATATGTAGTATTTCATCAATCACTGCCTGCAATCTAGATAATATGTCACCTGGGCCGACACCGATGTACTGCCGTCCCCTCCAGTAGCTCATGTTGTGATGACTCACTGCGTTCTGCAACACAAAGTGAAGCATTTTAATGTCGTCGTGACGGTTTTTCCGACTGAAGGCCACGCGGGGCCAAACGGAGCAGACATCTGCCTCGTCGACGGACCGTTTGTGAAGACAAAACAAACAGCAGGAGAGACGAGTGACGGTCAGATGTCTCACAATCACAAACAGCAGATACAATCATGTGCAATCTCTCTATAATTTGCTTGTTCCGACAACAAAACCAGCGTCTGAAATGACTGATGATTCCCTCACTGCGTAAAAACGCTGGATCAGGTATCTGTGAAAACACGAGTCGATGCACTGATACAATAACACGTCGGTTATTTATCAGAAACGAGGCCCAGCAGCTTCCTGAAGACAGTAACTGACAGATTTACTGCTGCACAATAAGATCGTCCAAGTCAGAGAAAATAAGGATCATGTTAGGAGCGTCCTCTGTTTCCTCGACTTTGAGTTGTGTCCTAACTGAGTTACTTTTATTCCTCATATAAAACACCCTGATGTCTGTAATTCAAGAGTTCATTTGCTAAGAAATTAAAGGGTTAATGTCTGCTCAGTGCCAAAGCTTGAGGAGGATCATCAGGCACAAAGGATCTTGAATTCAGTTTTGTTTTTGCAACCCTGATGTTGCAAAATGACAAATAAATGAACCTTTAACCTTTATTTCTGTGACAAAAACTACTGAAGTAACTATTTTCAAAGTTTAAATTATTATTCAACTTTTAAAAATCTCACAGTATGAGGACACAGGCTACATTCAAACAGCCTTGGCTTTTTGCTTAACAGCCTCGTCCTGCAGGAGAGAAGTACGCAGACAAAACAAACTAAAGAGATCTGAACAAAGGCCGGGGAGAAGAGAATACTTACCTGGTCAAAAGAGAAACCAATGAAGTATGTTTGATAGTTAAAAGTTTGAAATAAATAAAATACAGGCAGAGATTTGTAGAAAAATTACAAAAAAAAATCAGGAAAATGTTTCTCTGATGCAAATAATCAGCTCAGGATTCATCTGAATCAGTTGTTTTATCAGCTGTTCTGCAACGTTGCTGTTCTGTTGTTCTATAATTTTAAATGTGTCACTCATAGTTCTTTCAAGTGGCTCCTGAGAGAAAAAAGAGGGGGACAGGGGACGGCGGACGATCTGCTGAGGACTCACATGTCTTGCAAAGTTGGACACCTCGTACTGCAGGAAGCCGTGCTGGTGGAGCGTCGTCCGGGCGCGCTGGTACATCTCTGCTGTCGCGTCTTCAGCCGGCACGCTCGCCTCTCCTCCCTCCACCCGTCTGAACAGCTGCGTGCCGCGCTCCAGCGTCAGCTGGTACAACGACACGTGGTCGTCGCACACCTGCAGCAGCTCGGACAGCTCGCTCTCCCAGGATTCAACGCTCTGTTCGGGACGTCCGAACATCACGTCCACCGACACTCTGCCGGGCCGCAGCCTCCTGGCCTCCTCGATGGTCTGCAGCGCCTGACGGGAGCTGTGGTCTCTGCCCAGGACCTTTAAGTCCTCGTCCTGCAGAGACTGAAGGGTGAAGAAAGAATAATCCATGTCAAAAACTGCCATAAAATACAATACAGTCATAAGTCCTGATAATAAATATTAAGTATTAATTCATTTTCAGGATTTTAACCCTTTAAATACCAGCTGAGATTGAAGTTTAAGAAGTAAAAAACATCTTTATCTTGTTTTTTTTACGAGAACGCATTAACACAGCCCAAATAATCCAAAAATGGAAGTTAAAATAACATGAAATTGTTCTGTGATGAGTCTTTTACAGATGATTCATTCACCTGGACCCCGATGGAGAAGCGGTTCACTCCGGCACCACAGAACTCCTCTAACCTGGACTTTCCCTCAGGAGTCGGGTTGACCTCCAGCGTGACCTCGGCCTCCTCTGAGAGACTAACCCGCCCGGCAACAGTTTCCAGGACGGCGGCGATGGTCGAAGGGTGAGCCAGGCTCGGAGTTCCTCCACCGAAAAACACCGACGTAACACTGTCGTAATAATAAGAAGGTTTAAAGAAAAAGCATTAAAGGTGTGTGAGAGCTGCAGGAGGACTTCATGTGGGAGGTCTGAGCAGATCCACATACCAGGACACCTGACTGAGCTGCAGCAGGGTGTCCGTCTCCCTCTGAAGGCACTCCGTCATCATGACGTCATTGTTCTCTCTGGATATGTACTTGTTGAAGTTGCAGTAGGAGCATCTTCTGAGGCAGTAGGGCCACTAGAGGAGGAGGAAGAGGAGGAGGAGGAAGAGGAGAGGAGGAGGAGGAGGAGGAAGAGGAGGAGGAGGAGAGGAGAGGAGTAGGAGGAAGAGGAGGGGAGGAGGAGGAGGAGGAAGAGGAGGAGGAGGAAGAGGAGAGGAAGAAGGTCACTTTGACAAACTTTCCAGACATGACACAGAAGCTTTCGCCTCTAATTGTGCGCACGCGCCCATCTCTGCATGCACATTTCCCAATCAGTACAATTGACCCAAGCCTGCTCACGTGCACGTAGAGAGACGCGTGCCCGGTGAGAGGAGCGGAGTCGGATCCATCTTCGATCGGTCCTCCGCCGGAAACGTGCGACAGGCGACGCAGGCCGGGAGACAGGGCCCGCGTGAGCGCGTGCAGCGTGCGTGCGATCATTCCTCGATGATGTCACAGATCGAACTCCGATTCTGAGTCCTGGTTCGACCTTCACTGGGACACATGGTCCCGTCAGAGCAGCCACGCGCGTCCTGCTGCATTACAAACATACAAATAAACTGTGTTATTGTTTCTATGGCAACATACCCACACGGCAACGTGACGCACGAGTGTATGAAGGTGAAATAATGACGTAAAAAGGTAAATAATTAGGTCTTTTCTGTCTGTTTACATCGCTGTAGGTCGCTTCCCGGTTGCTGTGACGTCACTCGAAACAGGAAATCCATAAATGTGACGTCGCTGCGTGTGTTGCCAGGTTTGACCGCAGAGGGGCGCTGTTTCACCGATGTACATGTGTTTTCACTGTGAGTTCACTTTGTATAATTTTATATTTTACCTTTAAATAAAGGTTCGTTCTCTTATATTTTATTTACTCTTAAACAATGTAATGTAAATGTAGTTATTTGGTCTTTATTAGGAATAAAAGGAAAAATATAATAATAATATTGATAATAATGGACGTATGATATGATATAATCCTTTATAACTTCTGATGTAAACATCACAGAATCATGGTTCATGGCTTACATTCAAGAACACAATTGTATCATTAAATGCATAAACATAAATTACTGACTTTATTAATTCCCATGAAGGAACACAGGGGAAATAAGTGTTGAAAATGTACACAAAAGTCATACTTGAATAAAAGTAAAGATACTGTGTAAAAGTTAAAGTGTCTGAATCTAATATTAAGTGTTCTTAAATATTAAAAAAAAAACCTTCTTGCAATGTAACTGTATACAATCCAATAAATCCAGCATAGATACTGTAGAGAACCTGAAGAATATCATGAAAGTCTCTCTGAGGATTTCTGGCTCTTTTTTTTTGTAGTGTTTTTAAAAATTAGATTGAAACTACTAATGTTTGTCGGACCGACTGTATTTTAGTGGTCAGTATTTGAGAAGACTACAGGCTGATTTAATATCGGCAGGTCTTACAAACATGTCATTTGCTGTTGCAGTGACAAAGCATGAAGACATTAGTCTATATCTGCATGATAAACTTGTGCTCCGCCCACACAGGATCAAACTAATTTAATGAGCTATTGATTTCTCTCATCACAGGGGAAATAAACACAATCTGGTGAGCTGGCTGTGACATAACCTTGTTGGGTCGTCACCTTTAAAACGGAGGAGACTGAAGCTCAGCAGTGAGTGTTTGTTAAAGCGTTTACTCTTCAGGGTTACACTTAATTAAACCTCATTCTCGTCTTTCCGGCTCTGTTAGCGGACACACAACCCTCCAGTTAATGTTCTCACATTCAATTAGTAACCTCTGACCAGCACTGAACACGACTGGAGAGCTTATTGTGACGATGGCTGTTGTATAATATGATGTGTGAATAAAGAAAAAGAGCCAGTCAGAGAAAATACAAAAAAATCCTTCACAGTAAACATTACAAACATACACAACACAGTCGTTTATTAAGTAATTAAGGTTTTTTAACTGTAAATGTCAATAAACGTGGCTGTGCTGGCTGCCAGCTTCCAGCCCTGAGGACATTTTCCACTTAATATTAAACCTGGTAACCAATTATCTAATCAGCAGTCAGAGTGAGTGAGCGGGTGGATGAGACAGAGAGGATGGACACACAGCGGTTATGGTGATGAGTTCAGTTCAGCGTGAAGCCGGAAAACTTTGTGATTGTCCGAAACAAAAACGGGGGGAATCTGAGCTGTAGATCTGCCTGATGGAGAAGAGAAAGAAAGGTAAGAGCACTGATCTCACACTGTATCTGCAGTCCAGAGGTCAAAACATGACACAGAAACAACTAGTTTAGATCTACTTTTACTTCTGGATCAATTGTTTTAGTCCACCAGCACAGATAATAACTGCTCTGCTAACCCTGCCGAGCGTGTTGATTCTTCAACATCACCATCATGGTATTAATATTTGTGTTTTTGAGTGAAATGTCTCTGTATGTCTGTGTAATACAATCAATTCAGTCATCAATGAACTTCAAATCTAGCACCATTATCAGGTCAAAATGTTCATTTGAAGAAAAACAAGCCTCAGCTGCTCTTTGAGTTAAATTATACCGGTATGTTCTTGTATTCATTGTGAGCATGTTGCATTTAGCAGAGTCACAGTGCTGTTACGTTTGTAGTAATAGAAAACTATAAAGACAAATTACTTTTTTTCTTATACAAACAGTGTTTTGTCAGAAAAAACCCCCAAATGATTTTAAATATCTACAGACATTTTGATTAAAACCTGACAACAAAACAAGCTGCATCAACACAAAGGAGGCAAGTGAACAACTGTATGATAAAATACATACAACTTAATATGAGCCACTCTTATAGTGTTAGTAAATGTGCTTAATATTCGTTTTCCATGAATTGTTTACATTATTTGACAGCCTCTTGTGTATGAGTTTGATGCTAAGCTAAATATTCTGCTAAAGAGAATGAAAAAACACGATATATTATGACAGGAGCTGCGAGTACGATGTTTCTTCAGTCATCTGTGTTGATACATGTACACTAACAAAGTGATCCAAAATGTGTGTTTACACTGAATTAATCAGAATTTACCTCTTTTGATATTCTGCCCAGAGAAAAAGGAAAACATTTCCATTTCGGCTGTTCAACATGGACCAGTATTGTTCTCTTTAAATTGATTAACAAAGGTTTACACCGCCTCTCTCAACATGATTGAAACTCCCTCTGTCTCTTCTGGTTTACGTGGTGTTGCTTCTTTCTCAAATTCAACCGAACCTCCTTGTTTCACAGGATCTCCCACAGAATTAAGGCTCATGGTGGTCGGCAGCAGTGGACCCCCGCAGTTCCTCCTAACAAATGCCATACTGGGGAGGGAAGTGTTCTCTAAAGATATCAACAGCCTCTCCGACAGCAGGAAGAACACCGGAGAGCTGGCTGGCAGACGAGTGGCTGTCATCAACGGGCCCAACATCTATGACAAGGATATTTCTCGGCCCAAGAGGAAGATGGAGCTGAGGAGGCAGAAGTGCTTGTGTATTCCCGGTCCCCACGCCTTCCTTATCGCCTTCGACATGGACATGATCTCCCCGAATGATATGCGAGCTCCCAAACTGATGAGGGAACGCTTTGGAAGACACTGTCTGAGGCACTGCATAATCCTCCTAGCCTATGACGGAAACATGGAGGCGGCGACGATGGAGAACAAGGTGCAGAAGACTGACTGGCACCTGAGAGAACTGATCGAGAAGTACGGCGGGCGCTTTCACGTTTTCAGCAAGAACTGGAGGGATCGCAGCCGGGACCGGAGAGCTGCTGCAGAAGATAGAGCGGATGATAGCCTCCTTAGGGGGCGGCTACTTCTCCAGCAGAACTTTCCAGAAGGCCGAGGACTGCGTGATGAAGGAGGAGAAGAGGCTGAGGAAGCAGAGGGCAGCGGAGATAAAGAAGGCCTGGACTGAGATGGAGAAGGATTACATAGCGGAGGAGTTGTATCAGCAGCAGGACGCCTACACCACCAGCATCGGAGCAGAGATCAGAGCCAAGGCGGAGATGGACAATGGCTGGGTCAGGACTTCCCTGGCCAGAGGACTGGGGACGGGGTTTGTTGTGGGAGCCGTCGTGGGTGCGCTGTTTGGGTCCATAGAGGGCCCAGGTGGGATGGTTCTGTATGGAATCATAGGCGGCGCTGTGGGCGGGTCAGCAGGAGGAACAGCCCAGGTAGCGATAAAGCACATGGAGGACAGAGTGGCTCCTCCTGCCAGACTCAACTTCAACTCCATCTTCATCAATCGCTTCTTTGCAGCGCCGTCGCGTCAGTGACAGCCAAGTTCTGACCTGTGACCCGTTTTTCATGAATAGAGCAAGCTGACTACAAAAATGTTGCCGATGTACATTTCTACAGCCCACAGATATGTTGAAACTTCACATCTCTATAGGTTTGGTTAGGTTAAGGCTCAAAAATCACCTGGTTAGAGGTAGGAAATAATCACTTTTACCTGATTCTGTTGCCACAAACCCAGTTGGAAATCATCCTGACGTCTCCTCAAATGTTTCTAGGTTTGTTGCCACTAACTCGGCTGGAAATTGCCACGAGGTCGGCTCAAAAATATATGACTTATATGACTTAATTGCAGCCGGGAGCACAGCAGTACAACATTACATCCTCTTTAACAGCGTTTGAGTTTTCCCACCCCGAGCGTGACGTAAGAAGAAAATGGCTTCTTCCTTCACACCGACGGAGAATCTCTGTCCATATTTTATACATTCAACATCTGAAACATGAACTTGACTTGTTCTATACTTTGATACTGTTTTGTCATTATAAATCTCACTGCTGGTTTGAACTGTAAATTCTTTTGAATAAACGCAGTTGTCCTACATTTCCTGGTCTCTTGCTGCAGGTTAGTTAAAGTGTAGCTCAGATAACATTCAGGGTGGAGTCTCGGCTGAGAGTGCCTTTGTTTAAAGCGCTGCCCCTTTCCTAGATAACACACTCACCTCAGTGCACCTGTTGAGTGCACACCGACTGCAGCGCGTATGTATCAACGACTGAAACTGTGAACTGAAGCTGTGCCGACTGACTGACTGCACTGGTTTTCTGGACGAGATCCTCCGACAGGTAAGACCACGCTGGGCTCAGTAACTTTCTGTTTCACTGCTTAAAACGCTGCTTAAAGACAGAAATCAGACCTGTGACACATTTATGATCATGTCATATAACCTGAGTGTGTTTCATACGTGAGAGTCAGAAAACAACGACAGACAAACCTCAGGAATCGCATGAAAACTGGCATCAGGACTTCAGTAGCTGCTGTTTAGTGTTGACTTGTGTTGGGCTTCAGCTGCCGGGTGATGTAACTAATTGTTTGGCTGCTACCTGTTTGACTGCATACTTCACATCACATCTAAAACGCGGCTGCTTCCGCTCTCAGCGTGATCTGTCCCTGATCACAAAGAAACTCTTCTTTTTAAAATGCAAACGTCGGTGACAATGACAGTAAAAGGTGTTAAATGATCCGAGGGGCTGGGCTGTCACTGTTTGAAATGACAAACAGCGGATTAAAAACATATGTACATATCCGCTCCTTTGTGTATCATTACATAATAGGAGAGGAATGTTTTATTGCTCATGAACAAGACGTTCCTGAGAGTCTGACTGCTGCACGACCTTCAAATATTTGTGTGGTTCCACCTCAGTGTAAAGCTTCAATTGGTCCGTTCATAGCTTGATAAGTCACGTGTGTAATGATCAAATGTAAGCAGTAGTAAGTACATTTACTCAGGAACTGTACTTGTAATTGAACTTTCCTTAATAAAAACTTTATCAATTATAAAATACTAGGTGTTATTAAAGATAAAACACGTGGTTTCGAACCATTTGGCTTTAGTTCCCAGATAAAAACGGCTGATGACCCATGTGAAAACTGTTAAATTTGTTTCTTCTTAATCCTTACATTGATCATCTTGTGCTCTCCAACACCAGGACTAGCTGATGTCATGGTGTTAGCTAACAGCGATCCTGATAAACTGATAAACTCATTAATCATCTCCTCCAATAAGTCTGTCAAAGGTTGATAATCACTGGAATTAACTACTAAACTATATATAGAAAAAATAGAACAAGCTCCATCCTCTATTTACTCAGATACAGCAATACTACTACCACTACTAATAATAATAACATCAATAAGGACCGTTCAACTGCACAACCAGTATGTTTACTTTCAATGCCTTATGTACATTTTACTTGATAATACTTTTGTCCTCTCACTTAAATAGAATTGCTACAGTTTGATTTGTGTATATTGTCAATAGTTTACAGTTTTGATTATTTAAATGATCATGTTGACGTTTCTAACTAGCGGGGTTAGCCTGTCAGCTAGCCTGTCAGCTAGCCTAGCTGGCTGCTAGAATAAATAAAGGCCTTTGTAATTGATAGATGGAGCTGGGCACATAAAATCTAAACCCTTCATTGAGGAATAAGGTCAGAGCTTTACTGCTCGCTTTCGCAAGATAGTGATCATCAGTCACTTTTATTTTTGGCAGCTCTTCCAAGGACCAAGTGTAAAAGAAAGAGCCATAGCAATCTTACGTTAGCACGTGGCTCGCTAACGTTGCTAAAGGTTATCTTTCTTAAAGAATGAAAAATGCAAAGAACACAGATAAAGCACTGAGGAAAAAGCGTCCACTTTAGAAACTTGTTGCATAAAATAAACAGATTTTCTTCCTTTTGTTTGTCAAAAGATTTCTATGGGCACTTCTGAAAACCAGTCTGTCTGTGTCACCAAGTAAAAGACTTGTCACAGAGGTCTTTGATTTAAATAAAAACACACTTTGTCTACGTTGTCATTTTCAGAGTATGGCCTCTACGATTAGCCTCCTCCCAGAGAAGCACTTCTTGTGCTCTCTGTGTCGAGACATCTTCACCAGCCCGGTCACCATACCATGTGGACACAGCTTCTGCTTGTCCTGTCTCTGCCGGTACTGGGGACGACACCAGTCCAAATACTGCCCCCACTGTAAGAGAGTGTTTACTGACAAGCCTGACCTCAGCATCAACCGCATCCTGGCAGATGTCTCAGACAACTACAGGAAGAATCGACCGCAGAAACCACCTGACGAGGAAATGGTACGTTATCATCTCTCATCTCATCATAGTTGAACTTATCTGATGATAAATCATAAATTTGGGTGCTTGTTTCACTGTTGCAGCTTATAGATGTTGAGCAAATGATTCAGGAGAGGCTGCAGAAGAAAGAAAGGTTGAAATATTCCCTTGAGCTCCAAAAGGTGAGTTAAAACCTTTACATGTTGTTAAGATCTTTGCGCCTTTGTGGTTGAATGATGACGCATGACGACGTCCAAACAGAGCTCCTACCTCAGGGAGGTGCGAGAGAGCCAGAAGGTTTTCTCCTCCCTCGTCAACGCCATGGAGAAGAGTCACAAAGCGGTCGTTGCGGCAATCGAGGAGCGACAGCTAGAGGAGGAGAGGAGACTGGAGGCACTGATGGAGGAGCTGGACCAGGAGATCCAGGCGTTGAGGAAGGAGACCCCCGAGCCTGATCCTCAGATTCATGTAAACAGTGATCAGAGCGACGATGTGAAGCAAGTCACCGTGGTAAGCACTTTTATTTTCACTGCAGGTTATATAATGATGACGCTGGCTGCCATCAGAAAAACATCTTCACGTCACGCAGGACATTGTTTCCACGATGTGCCCCTCCGAGATGAAGGACTGGTCCAAGATCACCATAGAAACGGACCCCTGTGTCGGGGTCGCCAGGCGAGCGCTGTCAGACATGATGGAGAAGATAAAGGTGGAAGTCAACAGGCTCTCCAAGTCTGGTGAGAAAAGCAACTTCTTAAAATGTTTTACATCAGCATTCGGGAATAAATTCAATGACAGTCACGTTTCTTTTTCCTGTGGTTCTTCTTTGACAGAGCTAAAGAGAATCGAGAAATACACAGGTAAGGTTTCATCAACTCCGTCTTCTTTTTGTTTTGCTTTTTCAGTTTTAGTCTGGTTAGAGTTAGGCATAAAATCACCAACCCAGATATCTAGTGGTTAAATATTAAAACAGCATCCTGAAGTGTGATTTCATTCTCATAGATGTTTTAAACACTATCTCGAACAGCGGTCTCTTGCAAAATACAGTATATCCAGAGATTTGATGCTTACAAATGTTATTTTGTAATGCAATCTCAAACAGCGGTCTCTCACTTAAGATATCCAGTACTTCCCTGCTTACAAATGCTGAAATGCTGTCCTGAATAGTGGTCTCTCGCCTAAAAACATCCGGTTGTTCTGTGCTTACAAATGGTGAAATACTCTCCTTAACAGTGGTCTCTCGCTAAAAAAATATTCACTGGTTTCATGCTTACAAATGTTAACACACTGTCTCACACAGTGGTCTCTTGCTAAACATAGCCAGTGGCCTTAGTTGTTTAGTTCTTACAAATACTGAAATACTTTATGGAACAGCAGTCTCTCATTAAAAATATCCAGTGGTTTCATGCTTACAAATATTGACACACCCTCTTGAACAGCGGTCTCTCAATAAAAATATCCTCTAGTTCTTTGATTACAAATGCTGAAATGCTGTCCTTAACAGTGGTCTCTTGCTAAAAATAGCCAGTGGCCTCATGCTTGCAAATGTTGAAACAGCGGTCTCTCATTAAAAATGTCTGGTCATTTTGTGTGTAGAAATATTAAAACGCTGTCTCGAACAGTGGTCTCTTGCCACAAAAGGATCAAGTGGGTTAGCACTTACAAATGGTGAAATGAAATCTATGAAAATGGTGTTTTGCTAAAAAATATCCAGTGGTTTCACGCTCACTCAGGTTGACACACTGTCTCGGACAGTGGTCTGTCGCCCAAAAGGTGTCCAGTGGTTTCATGCTTACAAATATTGAACCGCCATCTTAAATATGTCATTTAAAGTAAATGAGAGAAATCTTAATTAATGGTGGAACAAGTCGTACGAATACAGAACAATCTTTGGAGACAGCAGTAGAGGGGTTAATCTTGATAATGCTGCAGGACTTCTCCCTCCCCACCCCAGTGATTTCATTCCAGCCCCTCAGTGCTAATGATCTCCCTGCTGTTCGATCCACTCCTGACACTTTTCTTCTCCGTCTCTCTTAGTGGATGTCAACCTGAGTGCTAAGACAGCCCACCCCTACCTCTCTATCTCCGATGACAGAAAACAGGTGAGGCACACGGACAAACTCCAGGAGGTACCTGATCACCCGAAGCGGTTCGACCGCGTGGCGAACGTACTCGCCAAGGAAGGCTTCAGCAGCGGGAGGTGCTACTGGGAGGTGGAGGTCGGGGAGAAGATCGAGTGGGGCCTGGGTGTCGTCAGACAGTCCATAAACAGGAAGGGAAGGTTTACTGTCTGCCCTGCGAACGGTTTCTGGACTTTGAGCCTGAAGGCTGGAGGGCAGTACACTGCCAACACTTCTCCTGTCACCCTGTTGGCACTGGAGCAGAGACCCAGGAGGGTGGGCGTGTTTGTGGACTACCCAGAGGGCCGTGTGTCCTTCTACTGCGCAGAATCTGGAGTCCACATTTACACCTTCACAGATACATTCACTGACAGGCTCAGTCCGTTCTTCAGTCCTGGTCGACTGCATGGCGGCAGAAACGCTGCTCCCCTCCTCGTCTCCTCTAGTTTCTGCAGCATCTGAACATCATTTATCATCATTTTACTACATAATTTATACATCTTCACTGTAAATACAGCTGCTGTGCTCGTGATAAACTTTTCATTATCAAACCGGAGTGTCAAATACATTTATTTAGTTTCAAATCCATGTGAAAAACTACAATGAACCACATTTTCCCTGTCGGAACAGTGAACAAGAGGTGGCCTAAGGACTTGCTCCCTACACTCGAACAACTTCAATGAAACCCATAAACAGATTGAAAGGGAGAGAGGAGGGCAGGAGCAAAGAGAAGGCTCTCATAAATGAACAAGTGAAACGAGGAGAAAATAGGTTGCTGAGTTGGATGGACGCGAGGGGCTGCAGGGTTGGGACAGAGGTTGACGAGGAGCAGGGGAGGGAGGGCACAGCGAAAACAGCAGGGCATTGTGCTCGTACACCAGGCACTGGGAGACACACTCGAACACATTCACTCATTCACACACTGACACGGACGTGCACACAAGCGCATGCTTCTGCCCACTGCCGCACAGACTCGCGCTGGCATCTCGGAGGGCAGCCCCATCTCCAGTCCAGTCCTGGGTGTCGAGGCTGATCGACGCGCTCCGCTTCAGTTGACCTGACCTGTGAAGACAGAGCCTCCACCTGATCTCCAGCCGCTCTGCGGACCGGACCGAATTCTCAGGGCCGACGTTCTCGACTCCAGGCGGCATCCCGGCTGAGCTACGCGAGCAGAGGAGCAACCTGTGGACCGTGGGGAGCCGTGAGAGCACTCCGTTTGAGGTAAATATCCTCCATAATATCATCAGTGACACATTTGTGTGAAATGTGATGAGTTTGAAGTAGTCTCAGTATCAGAAGCAGGCGCATTAAATTGCTCTTTTCTCATTAGGCAGCAGGCAGAACCACAATTTGTACCAAAAAGATGAAGCACAGATTCTTAAATTCTTCAGGGAGGACGATTTATTTCTATAAATTCATACTCAGTACTTAGTTTAACGCTGGGGGAACGTAGGCCAGTCAGAATCATTATTTTTGTTTCCCTTTTCACAGTTTCAATTTCTTTACAGATCAAGATTGAACAGCCACACAGTCAGCACAAAAAGATAAACATTCTACAACTGTACAACAATAAAAGCACGTAAAATAAAACTCGTGAGAGGCTGCAGGGTGTATATGATGCATAGTTAGCTGCCCACTTACGAAACATACTCATCTCATCCATCGTTGTCATGGAGGAACCCCGGGATCATGATGTTCAGGGAGGGTCTTTGATTCACAGAATTATTAATATGTGGATACTGAGAGCTGTGATAATAGATGACATAAGTCCTCCTGGCCCACTCTACAAGCCTTCATGAAAAGATGCTTGTGTTCAGAGTCTCCTCATGTTTTTCTGAGATAATCCACTCACCCGGCAAGGCGTAGCTCGACACCCACAGCCGTGTCAAAGACGGCTATTCTCTGCGCTTCTCACTGGAATCCACTAAACATGGGCCTCCCAGCCTGGTTCCAAATATTTATGATAAATATATGCTTCATTAGTCTTTCCATCTGTGCTAATGTTCACTGCTGGACGTAGTAAGAAAATGTGATTGTTGCTGCACTGCTCGTACGATGAATTACATTTAACTTGTTCGCTCTCTGTGTTTCAGGATCACCTGTTCTTGTCTGATCCGGGCCGAACCCTCCGACATCATCACCCACGGACTGAAGATCCAGTAGAGTGGAGAACAATACTTCCAGCACTGTAGACTGTCACGTTTCTTTGTGGGACTATAAGTGGGCCCTCTGCGACAAACAGAGACTTTAAATAAAACCAAGACAAATCCATCTGAGTCCAACAACACCTTTCAAGATGGCAACCACGGGTATGCAGCTGCTGGGCCTGATCATGTCCATAGTGGGCTGGGTGAGCGGGGCGATAGTCTGTATCATCCCGCTGTGGCGAGTCACTGCCTTCATCGGTAACAACATCGTGACGGCTCAGATCATTTGGGAGGGTCTCTGGATGAATTGCATCGTGCAGAGCACGGGTCAGATCCAGTGTAAGGTGTACGACAGCTTGCTGGCTCTGCCCAGCGACATGCAGGCTGCCCGAGGCCTCACCGTGCTCTCCATCCTGATCTGCGGCATGGCTCTGGCTCTGGGCGTCCTCGGAGTCAAGTGCACCAAGTGCATCGGCGTAAACAGCGTGAAGGCCCGCATCGCTCGCATATCCGGCGCCCTTTTCGCCATTGCAGGGTTCCTCTACCTAGTGCCCATCTGCTGGACTGCCCACTCCATCATCAGGGATTTCTACGATCCACATGTGGCGGCACCGCACAAGCGTGAGCTCGGCCCGGCCCTGTACATCGGCTGGGGGGCATCGGCTTTGCTGCTCATCGGGGGATCGCTGCTCTACGCTGGGTCGAGTCCCCCGGGCATGCCCGGCTCTCCCACCTTCAGCAGTGGAGAGAGTAGTCCTCGCAGGGCACCGGCCACACAAGTCAAAGGTTATGTTTAAGTTTCCAACCAGTCCGAAAGCCCTCTAGTCCCACAAATACACCCCCAACGATGACAAACCCGATTCCTCTCCTTTTGATTTTTGCTTCTTGTAATTATTTTATATTTAATGTTATTTCAGTTAGCTTTTTTCTCTGAAGAGCCGCAGGAGGCTGTTTAGGGAAAACTGAACTCATTTCATTATTTCACACCTGATTCTCCTTCAATAACCTGTTTCCTCTGTCTATCCGTGTAAAATACAATAAAGTGTCGTCCAAATCCTCTTCTGAGGGAAATGGTGTGTGTTCACATTTGTACAGTAGATTTCAAACGAAGATATTTGATGTGCTCATTTATGTAAACACTACTATGGGCCTTGCTGAGTGGAGAAGAACAATAGAACAATGGGGTTGTGTGTACATTTGCATGTGGCGCCATATTGTTGTGAAGAGTGTGTATCTGTGTGTGTGTGTGTTTGTGGTTCTCCATCTCGTATCTTCCATCTCGTCTGCTGTGTCTCGGCTGATCGGTACCAGGGACAAAGACAAATACATCCCCCTTCTTTTTACAACATATAAAAGTCCTGGATCTCCTTCAACGAGCAACAAGTAGGATCTCTCAGAACCTCCCACTCTTTGGAACGAATTTGCTGTCACGGCTAGATTTTCCATCCCATCAGCTGTCTTGGATGTCCAAAACTGATAATTACATGAGAAAAACAAAACAGATCAGCACTCTGAATGTGCCCGTTTGCACTGCCGGTCTATCTGTCAGCGTCTCTGTGTGTGTAATCATGTAATGTGGGATGTTACAAGCCACAGAGGGAAAAAAAAAATCTTTATTCATGAGACATTGTTCAGATCCCTCAGATTCTGTGTTCCTGTGCTTTGAAGTGAATTCAAACCTTTTCTGAGCTAAATCTCTTAAACTAGGTGAAAAAGCATTTAGCTTACGAGCAGTGAATGTGATCAGAGTCGTGAACTGATGCGTGGATCCTTCAGTTTTGTTTTTCTTTCAGTCCGTAACAGCAGACAGAGCAGCACAATGCCACTTTATAGAGCATTACAGCACCACAGCAACAATGGGCCCCAGTGTCCCGAGTGCCAGGTAGTGACTCATACATGACCTAAGTAGCCCCATACCAGGGTTGGTAACGCAACGCTGTGAGTACAGTAAGGCTTTTTTTTTTTACTGTACAACTGTTACGGGACGAACGTAGAGCGAGACAAGTGCACTATTTATGTCATAAATAATCAGTGCAGTGTCTCAGAGCGGCTCTCAAGGTATGTTCCAACACAGTAACGATTAAGCACACAGATTAAAGGTGTACTGATGATTCACTGGTGGAATACACAACCAGACATGATCTTAAAAGTAAAAGTCCTAAATTATTAAATCCAACATAATTTGATTCTATAAGCAGGATATTAAGAAGACGATACGCAAGAAGTGTCTCGCTGGCGTCTCTGGTTGAAAGCGCCACACCTGTATTAACTCTGATGACTCTGACTGGGTGTGGGCGGAGGTGTGTGTGGTTACACCTGTGACCACGCCAAACAGTGGTGTCACGGTGTACGTCTGTACATTACCGCAGCGAGGTGTGGAGATGAAAACCACTGGAGGTCAAGAAAAACCAGTTTCAAGGGGTGTTAAGTTACAATCTGATTGAGATCAGGCTCATTTTGACTATAATTTAATGTACCGTATAACAATGCATCAATATATATGTATATGGTCATAATAGATTAATGAAATCTGAATCTGCTACTTAACTAGTGGATGGATGGATGGATGGATCCATGGATGGACTAAAAGTATCAAAGGTAAAAGTACTCATTATGAGTAGAATAATCATTAATATATGTTACATTAATCAATTATCAATGCATTAATGAGTTTATTACTTTAATATATATTGTTGGTAGGATACAGTTATATATAATAAAAAACATTAGAGTGTCTTTGTTTATTGTCTTTGTGCTAATAATCTGAATCTGCAAAGTAACTAGTAACTGAGTAAATGTAATGGAGTGAAAAGTACAATGTTTTTCTCTGAGATGGTCAAGTAGAATAACATGTGTACATGTACTCTGTTACATTACACTAGTACTCTGTTTTATAGATAGTAATTGAGTAAAAAAAAAGCACAATATTTCCCTCTGAAATGTGGCGGAGTAGCCTGGAAGTATAAAGTAGTAACTAATGGAAATCACTGTACTTGATTACTACAGCTGAGTAAAAGTACTTTTCTACATTCCACCACCCACTGTAATGTAATGTAGATGTAATTGAGTACAAAAGCACTTGAGTAAATATACTTTTTCACTCCAACTGCCAGGGTAATGTAATGGAGTAAAAAGTACCATGTTCCCTCTGAATTAGCATTAGCCGTTAGCTTACCTTACAAATGTAAATGTAGCCTGTGTTAAACATCACTCCCACCTTCTGTTGACTGAACTGTGATAACATTTTACCTTCTGTTGACTCTTTAAATCGACCTGTCGGCGCCTCGTCGGTCGCTAGAGGGAGAAAATCCCCGAGTGTTGTTGTTGTTCCGCGGCGGAAGTGGGAAGTAGGAAGAGCCGTACAGCTGTGCTCCGCGGCTAGCACAGAAGCTAACAGGCTAACCTCAGACTCAACGGTGAAAAATACCAGGAGCCGTTGACCCAACAAGACTCCTCCACGGCTGCTCTGAGACGCTCGATCTAACATGGGGAAAGGCGGCGGTACATTTGAGAGGCTCCTGGGTGAGTTGTCAGCACATTCGTTGAGTTTATTGTTTGATCAGCTAGCTAAGAGACAAAGTGCGATGTTTTTCCAGCGTATTGTTTTGACAGACGCTGGGGCTGTGGCTCTCTCGGGCCAGCTAGCTAATGTTAGCCTGCTACCAATTTCGCTGCTATTGTTCGGAGGCCCAGAGAGGCTCACTTAGATTTAGCAAACCCAGTAACTTAACCAACGAATACTGGCCTGTTTGTCCTTTAATTTTTCGTCACTGTCTTTTCAAAGCTACGTTAGCTTATCCTTTTGTTATGTCTGTGCTGTTAGCTTAGCTAAACCAGGTTGTTGCTGCCCTGAGGTCCACATCAGCCTCACAGGCGATAATACATCAACGTTAGCTTGTTAACATTGATCAGGTAACTGCAGAGCTAACTGACCAACTGTCATCTGGTCGATACTGGTGACTTTTATTGTTGTCTTAAGTTTTTACAACAGGTTGATTAGGTGTGTTAGCTGCTACACGGCTAACATTATAACTAGCTGATTAGCTGTTATTTTAATACATCGTTAACGTTGCGCTGAATTAGACATATTAGCATCACAGGTGACACAAGGTGGCTAATTAGTTTATCTCACCTGTGAGCTAACCCAGGAAATAGGGCAACTTTCCCTTAGCATGCAGTTAGTTAAACTGGTTTCATGAGTCATGTTGAAATTGTAAAAGTTAATTTATGTTTTAAACCTCTTATTTTAGTTTACCTTCAGTTAACCTTTTTTTGGGCCCACCAGGGTAAGAAAATAGCCAGTTTAAGCCCCTTTAAACCCCAGATGAGAAACTGTATTTTTTGTGCGATTGTTGTGTGGTGTTGTAATTTGAACCACAGAGATTTAGAAATACACACCGTGCACAAGGACACTATCTTCTTACATAATGAAGTTCCCCAAAACTGGATGTTGACACAAGACCACAGAAGCGTAACCCACCGTAAACTCTTTGTGTCGGTTAATATTGTGCAATCGCTGCACATATTTCCATATTCCTCAATTTACAATTAGTTAATTGTTATCACAAACTAATTTACAGTCAAGCTCCGGCCTTTAGGGTACACCTAAGATGAAATAAGACAATATTTTTGGAATAAATACATAAGCATGATCCTTTGTTTTATAACTATCTACCATGTGGATTATGATTAGCCTAAGAGAAAACAAGATATACAGCAAATTGCAAAAGATACAGGAAATAAAATACAAGATAATTTCAGGTCAAACTTGTATTTGTGTCGTCATGAAAAGACCAGTTACCTCTGCCACATAATTCTATTCTTATATGATGATAATTACTGTGTAATGATTCTCAAACATCCCTGTGCATTAAATCAAGAGAACCTGCTTTCAGAGAGACTCACAAGATACAGCACATCTGTGTATTAGAAATGCAATTCAGTTCAACAGCATCCCATATGAAAACCTCCAAAATGATCATATAGTCTATTCAACACCTCCCTAAAAAAAACTGAAAAAACTATAACTTGATGTGATATGTTGCATATAGATGTGGAAATGCTTTCCATAAAACAGATCTATAACTGTAGCGAGGAGAGGAGGAGGCCTATGACGAAGCAGATATTTTGTGGTAAACATTAGACGGACAATACGTGTGTTCAGGCTTTAAACATCTGTCCTAATTGCAGATAAAGCCACCAGTCAGCTGCTGCTGGAGACTGACTGGGAATCCATTCTGCAGATCTGTGATCTCATCCGACAAGGAGACGCTCAGTGAGTGATTCTGCCCACTTCCCTCTGATTTATGTTATATAATTTATATCTCGAGCGATTGAAGTTGAAAATAGCTCTGTTTAAGCGTGTGCTGTTCAGATTTGATTTGTTATATTGAGCAACATTTGTTTTTGTCCTTGCAGAGCTAAATATGCCATCGGGGCCATTAAGAAGAAGCTGAATGACAAGAACCCACATGTGGCTCTCTATGCACTTGAGGTAATTAACTGGAAACAGTTTTTTTTTTTTTTTTTTTTGGAGAAGGCTGCTTTGGTAAAATGTGTGTAACATTACACGGCCTCATCCTTCAGGTCCTGGAGTCAGTGGTGAAGAACTGTGGCCAGACGGTCCACGATGAGGTGGCGAGTAAACAAACCATGGAGGAACTGAAGGATTTACTCAAGGTGAACTTTGTTCCGTTCGTATGCTGAACTCCATAAACCTGCTCTCTGAGTTTTGACCTCGGCTGAAGTCAATGCTGTCCTTTCAGTGTGAAGCTGAATTTGCGGATGAAGGTGGAGAAGTTGCAGCATTTATAGATTTTGGTTCAGTGCTGCAGCTCCAGTTTATGATTGATGATCAAATTGTCTTTTTTAAATTTATTTGCTCAGTGTTTAGCCTTTGACACATCCAGCAATAGTGTAAACTGCAATGAGAGCCCTGGGTAGGTTGCATCTAGGCAGAGGAGGATGATATTAATGTTTACATCCCCTGTTGTCAGGAGCAGGAACCTCTCGTCCATGAGTAGGTGCGTGTTTCTTTCTGTGCAGTGATACAGCTGGCAGGTTGAAATCACTGCAACCCACAACAAAAACATCTAGATGTATAAATAGAATTTCAGGAAAGAGGAAAACATTTTGTTGTTCATTCGAGGGTGAACTGTCCCTTTCGTGATCTTAGGAGCAGCAAATACATGGTGAAAATATCTGAATTAATGTCACCAAAGGTCACATATTGATGATTGTTTGGCCTCAAATCTTGTAGAAGTGGTTTGTATTCATCCCCTGCTGGCCTCCATCCAAATATCATGTAAACAGGCAGTGAAAAATGTCACACAGACAAGGTGATCCGTCTGACTATTTTGGCACAAAGTCTTGTCACCTTTCCCCGCCTCTCTGTCACCACGTAGCTGCTCACTGCAGTCAGGCAGCTGATTGCATGAGCTAGCAGTATCTGATTGGATCTCACCGTGTCATGTGACACAAGCTCCGCCAGCCCATGCTGGTTTTCACTTCCTGATGATGTCATAACCTTGTGACAGGAGGTTTTTTTTTTTTTTTTCTACCAAAGAACGGGACTTCCCACCTCAGTTCATGTTGTCAAACACAGTGTGGTTTGATTCAGTTTGTATTTGAAAAGCTCAGTCATACAAGTGTTTGCGATAACAGGAGTTTAGAGTATAAGCACAAGAGAGACTGAAAGCTGTAAGGACAGATATTTTACCCTCTGTGGTTCCTTTACCACCAGAAACAGACAGAACCAAACGTCAGAAACAAGATTCTTTACCTGATCCAGGCCTGGGCTCACGCTTTCCGCAACGAACCCAAATATAAGGTGGTTCAAGACACCTATCAGATCATGAAAGTGGAAGGTAAGAAGACGCAGAAGCTGGATTTTACCTAATTTTTTTCTTTCTTGAAAGGATCTCTTTCAAAAGTTTAATTACCAAGACAAATGTTTTATAACCTTGTCTTAGCTAGAATTAGATTTAAGAAAAACACACCAACATTTGTATGTTTTGTGCTTAATTCATTTACTTTCATTGTTATTGTGCGACTGGTGTCACGCTTTATGTGTAACGGGTTTGTTTTTCTTTCATTTTCTTATAGGTCATGTGTTCCCCGAGTTTAAGGAGAGTGATGCAATGTTTGCAGCTGAGAGAGTGAGATATTTTGTTTTCCTTGATTCACTGAAGCAGAGAAAACAGATGATTTATATTTAGCAGAGACGATGTGGTTAAGTTGCTCCAACACATGTTTTAACATGTGGTGTTTGTCTGCTCTGTCCAGGCTCCAGACTGGGTTGATGCTGAGGAGTGCCACCGGTGCAGAGTCCAGTTTGGAGTGATGACCAGAAAGGTAGGCTGCACTTTCTTGAAACTAGGGCAGCTGGAGATTTTATGGTTTCCTTCGTTCATTCACAGCAGTGTGTGTGTGTGTGTGGAGTGTATGTTTTTTACAGCGCATGTGCGGAAGTTGACCTCGATTCGTCTTCTTTGCTTTTCCAGCACCATTGTCGAGCCTGTGGCCAGATTTTCTGTGGGAAGTGTTCGTCTAAGTACTCGACCATTCCCAAGTTTGGCATAGAGAAGGAAGTGCGTGTGTGCGAGCCGTGCTTCGAGCTGCTTAACAAGTGAGTCCCCCGACCCGAACCGCCAGATTGAGTGTGAAGTATGACGGCTGTGAGATAGTGTGTCTATATTTGTCTCCATCATTGTCGAGAACTACTTTATCAGCTGCGATGTGACGCTGGCTTTGTAGATTAATCTCTTGCTCAAGTTCTGCTGTACAGATTGTCATCTAACATAGACATGTATGGGTTTTTAGGAAGGTGGGGGGAAAGATCGATTCAGTGATGCATCGCTATACTCTCATGAAAGATTATGGCCGTACATTCTTTATGACTGAAATGTAAAAGACGTAAACATTTGCACCATTTTATATTTTATATACTTCTTAAGTTTAAGTGAGGATGGCTGAGTGAGCAAAGATAACAGGAAGTCAATCCTTAGCTTTATTTTATTCATGAATACGCCGTGTTTCAAAAGTAGCAAGTAATCACACAGTGGAGTCAGAATTCAGACATTTTGTAGTGTGATGCATTGATAATTGTTTTATTATCGAATCGTTGCACTCTGAATCAGTCATGGTCTTTTATTAAACAATATTGTGCACTCTAAATGATCTGAGCACATATTGACTCTGAGCAAAGCTGCATAATTGAGCTGCATTTGGTCTATAAATGGTTTTATGCTACATTAAACATTTAGATGGTCATAATTCGGTCGTATTGACTCGGACTGACGGTGAAGCTCAGGGTGACTGTTTGTTTTGATGCTGATCCATGTTTGAATGTAGATCTAACCTGTGATAACATTTCATATGGTTTGATTAACAAACGTAGACGATGTTTCAGCTTTGACAGACGTACGACCACTACATCGTTTTTGTGACAGGAGAATATATATACATCATCAGTGTTGGTTTTAAATGATACATTTTAGTCAAGTGATGGCATTTTCTGAACTTAGCAGATTTGTTTTAACATTTTACTTTACCCACTTAGTTATTATATCCACATTACTGATGATACATCCTTAAAAAAATGTCTGCTAGTCATCCTTACGTTTAGATCTGGTATTGTTTTTGAGGTATTTGGTAAAAAATGATGTGATGTTTGATTTTGTCCATGAACTGATGTATTCACTGCTGCATGTTCTCCTCTAATTTAAAAGACTGTTTGTCCTCCCTGATCCCTTTTCCTCACCAGCCACCCCTCCCTGTCTCCTCCCCTCAGGAAAGCTGAAGGTAAAGCTCCTGCTGCAGGTCCCGCCGAGCTGCCTCCGGAGTACCTGACCAGCCCGCTGTCCCAACAGTCACAGGTAAGCATTGACGAACAATTCATGGAAATGTATTTGTTGTAGTGGAGTCAAACTGGTCACAGTTTAAATAAATTTCTTAAAGAAGAAAGGTGATAGTTCACCAACCCATTCTCACCAGATGCCCCCAAAGAGAGACGAGGCAGCGCTGCAAGAGGAGGAGGAGCTTCAGCTGGCCATCGCTCTTTCTCAAAGCGAGGCCGAGGAGAAGGAGAGGATGGTGGGTCGCACTGCTGACAATTCACTCTATCTTTATCTAAACTGCCTGTTTACAGAGACAAACTGACCCATACCTGTGTGTGTGTATACTGTTTGTTACAGAGGCATAAGAACTCCTACTCCATGTATCCCAAAGCTGATCCCACTCCGGTGACTTCCTCAGCACCACCTGTCAGCACCCTCTACACCTCCCCTGTGGTGAGTCTGAATTATTTACACAACCAAACATGATAAAAACAAGATCCTAAGGTCAGCTTATTTTATACCAAGTTGATGAAATATGCTTTTTCTTTTTTACTCTCGTCAGAACTCCTCTGCTCCATCAGCTGAAGATGTCGATCCTGAGGTACACGTGGCATCCTTCTCTTCTCCTACACCAGCGTTAAGCTAGACTAATGAAATCTGACATTATACTTGTGATGCTCACGGTTATGTGTCATATTCTTCCAGCTGGCTCGTTACCTGAACAGAACATACTGGGAGAAGAAGCAGGAAGAGGCTCGCAAGAGTCCCACCCCCTCCGCCCCTGCTCCAGTGCCAATGGCTGAGCCTCTTCCGGCGATCAGTCAGCCTGTAGAAACTCACGTCCCGGTTCAGCCAGTCAACATTGTGGAGGTATGTTGAAATTTGTGAAGACGTTGGTAGTAATACTTTTTGGTGTGGGTAGACCACAAATGACGTTCTGTGCTTTGCTTCCCTCTCATATCCACCTCCAGCAGCAATACCAGAACGGGGAGTCAGAGGAGAACCACGAGCAGTTCCTGAAGGCTCTACAGAATGCCGTCACCACCTTCCTCAACCGCGTGAAGAGCAACCACATGCGTGGGCGCAGCATCACCAACGACAGCGCCGTGCTCTCACTCTTCCAGTCCATCAACAACATGCATCCACAGCTGTTGGACATCCTCAACCAGCTAGATGAGAAGCGATGTGAGTGTTAGCTGTTCATGGTTTAAGTGTGCCTGTCATTCTGCGTGTCAAGTCTCCAAACTATCACATTCAGTCACCAGAATAAATGTTAGGTTAGGAAAAGATCGTGTTCTGGCTTAAAATAACTGGTTCGGCCGCTACAAACACGGCTGAAAATTGTACTGACATGTTATTAAATGTACTGTTCCAACTTCACCACAAAAATATCTGGTTTTGTTACCACTAACATGGCTGGCAAACGTAAAAAAAAAATGCCAGTGGTTTTTCGCTAACAAATGTTAAAACGCTGTTACAACACCAGTGTTGTGTTCTGGCACCTTGGCTCATCACATCGTGGCATTTATGTTCGACAGTGTACTACGAGGGGCTGCAGGACAAGCTGGCTCAGGTCCGAGATGCTCGGGCGGCCCTCAACGCCCTCCGGGATGAACACAGAGAGAAGCTGCGTCGTGCTGCAGAGGAAGCCGAGAGACAGAGGCAGATCCAGCTGGCACAAAAACTGGAGATCATGAGGCAGAAGAAGCAGGTCATAAAACATGGCATTCTTTCTTCACTGTAAAAACTTAGATATCAATACACAGTTTACGCCGTGCTCACAAGTGTTTGTCTTTGTACTGCAGGAGTACCTGGAGATGCAAAGACAGCTGGCCATCCAGCGCCTCCAGGAGCAGGAGAAGGAGAGGCAGATGCGTCTGGAGCAGCAGAAGCACACGATCCAGATGCGAGCCCAGATGCCTGCTTTCTCTCTGCCCTACGCCCAGGTACACAACACATGCTCCATCACCTGCTGCCTAAACTAAGTCCAATGTGGATGTTTTGCCATTGAAATAAAATGGATGGCTAATGTGTGAATGTGCTGTCATGCAGATGCAGTCTTTGCCGCCCAATGTGGCAGGAGGGGTGGTGTACCAGCCCGGAGCTCCACCCAGCTACCCAGGTACCTTCAGCCCAGCTGGTTCAGTGGAGGGTTCGCCAATGCACAACATCTATATGAACCAGCCTGGGCAGTCGGCACCACCACAGTACCAAGCCATGCCCGGTCCTGCCACAGGTGAGGAGGTCAACAAGAAGACACGTGGAGAGAATTAAATACTTTTTGATGTTTAACTTTCTGGAAATGTTTGACATGAAAAGGTAAAACTTCAATTCTTTAAAACTTTTTGTGTCCTCTCTTCTTTCAGATCCAAATATGCACAATGCGTACATGTACCAGCCTGCAGGCACCAATGGGCAGCCTGCTCCGCCTCCTGGTCAGGCTCCGCCCACTACTAGTCCACCCTACTCCAACTATCAACCTACACCCACACAGGGCTACCAGGTCTGACTGACTCCCACTATCATTTTCTAATCCCTGCAAACTAATGATTTATTGACAATAATTAGGGCTGCAACTAACGGCCATTTTCTTTGTCAATTAATCTGCTGATTTTTGTCCTAATTAATCGATTATTTTGGTCAGTAAAATGTCAGGAAAAAAAAAATAGTCAAAGCTCAATATGATGCCTTCAAATATCTTGTTTCATCCACAACCCAAAGATACTCAGTTTACTATGATAGAGGAGTAA
This sequence comes from Diplodus puntazzo, assembly GCA_963678695.2. Taxonomy (NCBI): domain Eukaryota; kingdom Metazoa; phylum Chordata; class Actinopteri; order Spariformes; family Sparidae; genus Diplodus; species Diplodus puntazzo. Next base: position 4,728,779 of record OZ023174.1, read on the forward strand.
AGAAAGCACAATGTCTCCATTAAAGAAGCTGGAATTAGAGAATTTTGCCTTTTTTTCGCCATAAAAGCAAATATATTAACCAATGCACAAATAATGATCCCACTAACTGTTGTTTTGTTCTGTGCAGAATGTGGTCTCTCAGGCTCAGAGTATGCCCCCCATGTCCCAGCCTGCCCCCACTAACGGTATGGGTTACATGGGCTACCAGCCGTACGGCATGCAGAATATGATTTCGGCATTGCCAGGACAGGACCCCAATATGCCCCAACAACAGCCCTACATGCCAGGCCAGCAGCCCATGTACCAACAGGTCAGCTGCTTCTCCCTTCTTTCTTCGCTACCAGCTGTTAGCACTAGCTTGTTTATTGGTATCTTTATTTATAATTTTAACCTCATCCAGTTATATCAATCCTCACTTATCTTCCTATTTTTACTGTTCCTCTGTTGTTAGGTGGCTCCTCCTGGTGGTCAGCAGCAGCAGCAGCAGCAGCAGCAGCAGGCCCCTCAGGCTGTGCCCGGCAGCGCAGAGGCACAGCTCATCTCCTTCGACTGAGAGCCAATATGCTGCAGCGTCAGACACACTACACCCTCTCTCTCTCCTCCTTTTTGGTCTCCCCTCCACCCCCACACTCTCTGGACTCTGAGGACACCCTCTGGAAACACACACACACACACACACCTCCCACCTCGCTGTGATGTTGTGGCAATGTAAAATATTGTGATGATGTTGCAGAACTGTTGCTCTCCTTGGCTCTCCCCCTCACTGAAGAACGGGGATGACGCTGCAAGAGAGAGCACCATAACCCACACCCTCCTCATCTTCCTCCTCCTCCTGCTGCTCCTCCTCCTCCTCCTCCCACTTTCCAGCTGATATGTATGTAGTATTTCCTTATTAAATGAATAACTGAAGCTCAGAAATAGTCAGTGGTATTAAAGTTACAAATGAATAAGAACATATAATGATTGAGGAGAAAAAAAAAAGACAAGACATAACCATCCTTTGTCTCTTATTTTTCTAAAGCAAAATTTGCATGTTAAATTCTGATTATTTTCCTTAAATGGAAGTGAATTATTGCAACCCATCATCTGTACGTGCTGGTGCTGTTAAAGAAGTGGTAGGTGTCTGGGGACAAAGTGTAGCCAGAGGCCTGAAATAAACTCCCAACAACTCACATCTCCGTCACGTTCACATCCTGCCGTTCCAGCTGTAGTTTTCAGTTCCATCCCCTCACATGCGCACACAAACGAGGGCGTCTTGTTTTGGCTTTTATTTGTTGTGCACTGCTCGGAGTATAGTGTGTCTTTAAATGTAGTTTCTTACATGAAGCACATCGCAGGGATTGTACTTTGTGGGAGGAGTGTTAGGAAACTAGCAGGGTTGTTTTTAAAGTCCTCACTTAATATACTTTTGTAGTTTAAATCATTGGAATTACAGAACTAGTAACCATGAAACATACATACTAAAGCAGTACAACAACTCTAACAGCGTCCTGCATTTATTTTATTTAGATGAATGTGTTGCCGATCGCAAGACAAGACTGACAGAGGCATAAAACCGTAACATATAATCAACTGCAAGCAGCCTCCAGGCGCTCCACTCTGTGTGCTTTTAGTTCTAACTGTCACATATAAAGGTATAAACATCGTGATTTCCGGGTGAGCGGGCTTTTTTTAAAAGTGTACTTGGCTCTCCGGAAAATTGCTTGCAGAGCGAACATGACGCGGCGCATGTATGTATCACACACCCCAATCAGTGATTTCTGTAACCCTTCAGTTGCTATCTGTGAACTTCTTTATTCCATCAAACTGATCTGTCTGACTTTAAAAGTAATTTTGAGATTATATTTAATAAATATCTGGTTCTTATTGTCCATTCGCTTCATCTGGTTTTCTTTCTTCCGTAAACTTCCATGTGAACCAAAAGAGAGACGACCTTTATTCACTCACATTTTATTGTTCAAAGTCCCATTTGTTTCAACTTAATTGTACAAGTGTAAAAGGCAAAGACATGACATCGATGAGTGAAATGATAATGTGATTTAAAGGACACGTCACTAATATTACACATAAAGTTCAGTTACTCATAAGAGAGAGAGAGAGAATAAAACCCGGTTGTATTCACTGCATGTGTGGTATTTAGTTTTAATAGGTCCTTAAACTCAGAACGTTCTCTCATTTTACTTTTCCTTTTGTCTCTTGAGTCTTCCAACTTCACAGGAGGTGCAATACTAAATTGCCGAAGTGCCACTTTTTAAAGGGAAACTCCACAAATGTTGCACATTAAGGTGTTCACAGGTCTTGGGAAGTAGAACTGCATATGTGGAAAAAGTAGTATAAAGCCTTTAGGGGCTCCAGAGGAAGCTGCATGTAGTCGGATAAACTGCATTTTTTTGTGTGAAGTCCGCATCATTATGGACAGTTTAAAAACAAATGACCAATTCTGTCAAGTATGACCAGAGACGTCACCTTTTATATCGCACACATTCTTGTTTTTTCACTACCTGGAGCCTACATTACCCACAATGCAACACTCCCCAGGAGCTATAAAAAGGCTAGACACTACTCCTTTTTTACATAGCCAATAATACTTCCAAAGACCTGTAAACAAATGTTAAAAGTTTGAAATTGGTTAACATACAACTGAACCATGGGTATCCAAAAAAAAAGATTTCTTCTTCTTCTTGCACTTTGGCTTCTTTAAAGTTTCCTGAAGATGAGGCATTTGTAGTAATCTTCCATCTCAATCTGGAAATAACAAAAAAAAAAACAATACAAGGTATGAAAGCTTCAGTATCTTGTCGCTGTGAACGAGTCGTGACCTCGAGCTACAGCGCGTCACTCACCATCCTCTCCAGACGCATCCCGTTTCCGTAGGCCAGCTGTCTCAACACGTCGATGTCTGGGAGACCCCACTCTGGATTCCTGTGGATAAAAATGTAATAAGTCCATCTGAACTCTACCAGAAGAGCTAAACCAGACGCACGTTGTCGTGTCAGCAGAGAAAATAAGCTCATACTCACATTTTTCGAATCTCTGCATCCAGGTTTTCATTACAACTTGGTGTGATGGTGCCGTTAATAGCATACACCTGCAATGTGATTAATATTATGTCATGTGTAGTTTGTTAAGAGTCTATTGTGCCACTTCACACTCACATGAGTGGATGATAAAGTTAACAGCTGTTTGGTAACATACCCCATGTGTTATCAAGAGGCCATTTTGCTTGAGGATCTGACCCGCTCCAGTGAAAACACCCTTGGGAAATGATATGAAACAGGTTCTGGCATTGTTTATATCTCTAATGATGATTCACAGACAAACAGTTGTTTTCAGGTAAGCAGGCCCACCTGTGCTGTTTTAAAGGAGCTGTACTGCAGTAGGTTAATGGCAACAATAACATCACAGGAGCTGCGAGAAAGATCTGCCCATTTCTCCCACGGTTCGCTGGCGTCCAGGTGGACAGGTGGCCGCACAGTCTTTGCATGGGTCGCAGCAACGTACGCCTTAATGCTGTGAACAAGTACGCACATTTAATCCTGCAGTTTTCAGAATCTGATTCCTAGAAACAACCTGCTGCCAAACTGGAGGATGTAAAACCGGTTGATGCTACTTTTAAACATGTGACGACTGTACAGCCATTTGGATCACTGATAGTTTTAGTTTCTGTCTGATGCTCGTAGGACAGAGGCCTTTTTCTTTAAGACACAAACCTGTCCAGAGACTCCTGTGTGATGTCTGATGGCTGCCAGGTCACAAAGGGCATCTTCTGGGCAAAGCGTATGACATGCTGGCCAGTCCCAGAGCCCAGCTCCAAGCCGAACAGCTGCCTGTGGGACTGCTCCTCCAGCACGTCTTCAAGCATCGCACACAGATCCTCCCAGTTCCTCTCTGCTTGAGGAGACAGCAGCATGGTCTGAAGGAGACAAGAAGAAGGACATGGTAACCCCTCATCTTGTATTTACAGTCTAAGCATTGATTGTTCCCTCTCGGACGAGCCCTCTTACCTTCACTGGTGCCGGTTCAGTAGCATATTGGTGGAGGCTGGATGTGGTGGATGACTGTGACAGCAGATGGGTGCAGAGATTACCTGGTTAAGAGGATTCCCCTCTGTGCTCCTCCTATAGTGTTCAGAGCTGATAAAGTACAGCTATCGAGACCAATTCATGCAATATGTCTGAATATTAGGCAGCAGTTATTGTCATAAAAAGGTGATAATATAAACAAAAAAGAAAATTACTACAATATAATGTGTGGTGTGATGTTGTAAGGGACTGAATACATAAGTGTGTTTATAATCATGGGTGTGTACTGCCATCCTCAGGTCATAGTGACAAACTGCGACAAAATATAAAATCATAGCAACAACATTTTTTATCAGCAGTGCAGGAAGAAATATTCAGAATCTTTACTTAAAAATACTCCAATTCCAGGAAAAGTCCTGCTTAATTAAAAGTAAAAGTTAATTACATTTCATCTCATTACAAATTTACAAATCATTCTGCAGCTCTATCCTAAACTTGATGACAGATATTCCCTCCACCAGAAAGAAAGCTGTGATTTATTTGTGTAAAAGTAACTTGTAACTAAAGCTGTCACACAAATTGTTTGGGAGTATAAAGTACAACATGATGTAGTGGAGTAAAAGGATAAAGTTGTACAAAAAAGAGGTACAATTACTTCAAATCTTTCCCAGTACTTTGTTATATAATACAATATATTTCTAATTAAAGATAGTCCTTGTTATCACATGTGGAACTTGTGTAACTATCATCAGTGTCTCTCCACTGTGTCTATTTGTAGTTGTTCCGTGTCGCCTGTCGGCTTCCGTAGCTTTCCTAACAGTTCACGGTTTCGCGCAGTGCCTTGTGGGTAGGTCAGAAGCCGAGAGGACGCCATGTGCTTTTGATGCAGAGGGACTCCCGAGGCTGTGACAGACCTGTCTTGTAGTTTTTTCCAGAGGGGACACCGGGATAAAACGGCTCCAGTCGTCGTGAGCATGTACTGCACCAGACACTGCCTCCGGACCGCGCTGCGGGCCGCAGCGAACACACACCGGTACGTAACGCGAGACGTAACGGGCACCGGGCAGTCACGTAACACCGGGGGAACGTTAACGGTGCACCAGAGTCTGTGTGCCTGCTTCTTCAAGGGCAGACAGCCGGTGACTGCTGGTGGTCTCGGTGGTTATAAGACCCGCTGGTGTCTCTGGAGGTTGTGTGAATGCAGACAGTGAATTAAATCCGCAGTTAGAGAGAGTTTAACGGCTAACGGCTGTGTTATAACCGCTCAGCAGGGTTAGCTTAGAGTTAGCTTGGTCACTTTAGCTAGCAGTCACTGAACGGTTACAGGCTGTAACTTGACAATTACCCGGTTAATCTCTGAATTTATCATCATCGGGACGGTTTGTTCTCGTTCCCAGCTCGGATTTTATGACTTAATGTGGAAGCTGTTTGTCATTTCGTGTGTTTCTGACAGCCAAGGTCACACTCAGCTTCCTGCTGGTCAAGCTGCATCTTTTCATTGTAACGTTAGCTCATGTAACTGTTACCCTGAGACCACTGATGCGAACTGCAGGTTATATGTTAATAAATCACCAGGCTCCATCAAAATGGACTCTATGCACTTAAGATCATTCATCCCAGAGCAGCTGGTCCATCCTGGTGTATGATCGCCCCCACCCACAGTCTGAAACCCCGTCTGTGTGTCACAAGGTTAGGAGAACAGAAGGTGGAGGACTTCAGCTAGAAGTCAGATTAATCTAATATATTATCATGTATTCTGCTGATTGTTTCCTTAATTTCCTCACAGCAACATATCCTCACTATTGTAGGTTTGTTATTAGGGGATGTTTGATTTATTTGCTTAAATTATCTGAGGATATGTTATTTTTTTTTGTTTGTATGTGTCTTGTAACTTGTTAGGAACATGTGATGTATATCGGTGCCTATAAATAGAGGTGAGAATATGAAATCAAAGGGCTTTAATGGACCCAACAAGCGCAGCACTTATAAACTCCACGTTCAGTAGACGGCTGTTTACATTTTGAAAAGTCAGTTTACAGTTTCAGATGAAGATATTGTGTCTGCGATTTGCTGAACATGTACTGAAAGGCTTCTGAGACGAGGGGTAAAGCCTAAACCTTTATTTTATTGCTTCAGGATATTAAATGATCTGTCTTTGCTCCCCACATGTTAGTCTTTCTTACCCTCAGGAGTGCATATGCTCCAGGTTGTGTACCTCTTTTTAAAATACAAATATGTGAAATTACTGCATCATTTCACCAGTCCAGTCTCCTAAACGTTTAGTAGTTTAAGTCTTAAGTATGCACAACTTAGGCTCAGATGGTGTGCAAAGATGGATCTTCTCTGAAGTCTTGCAGAACATGTTTACGTTTGCTTTCTGATGCCACATGTGAGCTGCAGATGCATTTAAATGAATCTGTGTATACCTGGACTCTGTGTCTTGTATCCTGAGCTCTGCAGACCAGACATCTTTTATCTGATCCATTGTTTTTCTCCAGGCAACAGCTGCCGCGGCAGGCTCCAGCCCTCTGCGCTCTCAGACTTCTGAAGACCAGCCCGGCCACCCACTCAGATGCCATCGCCACCCCTCCATTAGACGGAGCACCGAAACAGTATTCCCCCAAAATCCAACAGCTCGTCAACGACATAGCCAGCCTCACTTTATTAGAAGTGTCGGACCTCAACGAGCTCCTCAAGGTTTGTGGAGAACTCGTGAAATCTCAAACCTGAATCACAATCCTCCCTGTCAGATAAAGTGATCCATCTGTGCTGTCGTGTTGTTTTTGTGTTTCGCAGAAAACTCTGAACATTCAGGATGTTGGGATGATGCCGATGGCTGCAGCTGCTCCTGCTCAGGTGACTCATATTTATATATACGGTATAATTAAATCTGCTTTAACACCACTGACTTCATCAGCTTCACCATTTTCTGACACATTATCTACGTGTTGCCTTGCTGAAAGTTTCACTCATGTCTTTTCATTTAACAAACAATTCTCTCCAACTGCTCCATGAGTAGCAGCTAACAGTTTTAGTACAAATAGACTCACTATTTATTTTCCCTGTGTGACACCAGGCAGCAGAAGTGGACGAGGCACCGGTGAAGAAGGAGCAGACTCACTTCACAGTCAAACTGACAGAATTAAAGGCGGCTGAGAAAGTAAAACTCATAAAGGAAGTGAAGAACTGCATGCAAGGCTTGAACCTGGTGCAGGTGAGTGTCATCATCAGTCCTCACCTGAGGCTAAAGGTGGAGCTATTGAATACTAGGTCCGCTAAAGAGCAATGTCTGCTGATGAGTGCTGCATTATATTGTTGCAACATCACAATGAGCTCACATTGAAGGATGCTGAATGTCAAATTAAGGCAAATTAACTGAAACACGTCTTGCTACAAGTGCTTTGCTGCTAAATACAAACAGAAAACCTACAGTGTTGTCTTTTTTCTATGACCGGCCTGCAGGAAAAGTCTGTCTGATGTTACATAATAAAGTCAGTATGGGGGTTCTTGGATACACGGACTTCTGGTATCTTAGAAATAAAAGATACCCGCATTTCATGCTCTACTGCTGCTGACTGACAGTTTGTAGCAGTAATTTGTCAAGACAAGGTCTCTAAAAGATGACGCCTTTTCCAACACGTTGCTATGACGTGCGTTGAGGTAAAAGATCTTGACGTGTAAACAGCTTCTCTTCACAGCACAAAAATACTGAACATCAAATGCACATTTTCCTAATTCCATCACTATAGAGCATGCTTTAACTTGAAAATATCGCTAAAATAGAGTCGTTTTAAAAGCCCAGACTGTTGTAAGCCTTGTTTTTCTCACTACTGCAGACTGTCAACGTGAACATCTGCGCTGAAACATGCATTTGTTGTTTAAGTGCTCGTGCTGCATCATAGCTCAGAAGTTGGAAGATGTTCCGCTGTTGTTAAAGACTGCAGCACAACAGTTCAAACAAATGATCTGAGCTTCAGTGGACTTGTTATGAATTATTGGTCCACTTAACAAATGTAGATGAACCGATTCTATACCATGTTGCATATCGTCTAGTGCCAGATGTTGTGACCTCATCATATGGTGTTTTCCTTCCTCTGTCTCTCCTTCACCAGGCTAAGAAACTAGTGGAGTCCCTCCCTCAGGAGATCCGGGCCAACGTATCCAAAGAAGAGGCGGAGAAACTGAAAGCAGCTCTGGAGGCGGCAGGCGGCACCGTGGTGTTGGAGTAGATCTGCGTCCACCCGTCTACACCTTTTTGCTGCTTGTGCACTTCATCGTTCATCCTGTTATTTTTTTTTTTTACATGACAAAGAGGAGTTACTGGGGAATAAAGGAAACAAATGCCTTCTGACGTCCATGCGGTCTCTTAACAGCGTCAGGTGGAGGCGGTCCAACTCAGACTGAACTTTCCAGGCACACAGCCTGCACATGAGGCCGCCTCGCTGTTTCCTCATCCGTTTGTCTGCTCATGGTTCTGTCTGATAACCTGTGTAGCGAATGAGCTACACACACACTGGCCTGGATACCAAGTCAGTCAGTCAGTCCGTCATTCTCAGTGTGTGTATGTTTAACTTGTCACAGAAGGAAAGATTATGGTGTAGGGACATGGTCACCGCTCCCTACGTTGAGGAACAACAGATACTGTATCCGGTTCAGAGGATGGCGGGTCGCAGCCCCTCGAGTTGATCATGGAGTCATGATTATGTGATTAAAGTTGAAATATAAAGATGTTTCCTTCTCATGTGTTCTTGTGGTATTGAGTGATTATCAGTATATTATATTATAACTGTGTAAAGAAGAGATTAATTGAACCTAGAGTGAAGTGTGTCCTGCTGTACTGCTGCTGACCACCAGAGGTCAGACGCTCTGTGGTAATGACCTCAGGATGAGAGTTGATGTTAGAAGCTCATTTTGTCCTTTAGTTTATTAAAAATTAAACAGATTTTAATTTTCAAACAGACAACCAGTGGCTCTCCTGTAAGAAAGGAAGCGGTTTAAAAACTGGCTGGTCATTAATGCTTCAGACAGATTTGATATAAGCTGGTGTTCTTTAAACCTGTTTTAGATGGTTCCCTGCTCCAACACACCTGATCCAGATGAACGGCTCGTTATCAGGCTCAGCCGAGCTTCATGATGAGCTCATTATTTGAACCAGGTGTTCTGGTGCAGGAGAACATCTGCAGGTCAGCTTCACACGTATACAGATCATTTACAGTGAACCATTTTTGGCTCAAACCCCAAAAATTTACATTTGGATCGGACCTCATTTCAGGATCCTGTGTGCTTGACTGACTTCATCACACCTTCATCATCTCTAGTGGCGCCTTATAGCCGCTTTTTCCAAGCAGGTACTTTGACTTATCAGAGCAGGAAGAGCACAGCTGTAATCAATAACGTAAACGATGGTTCTGTTCTACGAAGTGTCCGTGACAGTGAGTGAGCACGTCCAGTACGACAGACCTACAGTAAGATTTCCAGTAATTTAAAATGCGTAGAGGTGATTGTGGTACTTTGTGATGACCTTTGTGTCGTCACCTCTTGACTGTATGATGTCACTGACAGTAGACTTCCACCAGGTGGTGCATGAAGGCTGCACCAGGTTTAAATCTGTCTTGAATAAGAAAGTGTGTGAGAATCAGAACATGTCACCAACTGGGACCAATTTATAGTGTGAACCTGTCAGATAGCTCATGCTGATTGAGTCGTTGCAGTAATTAATTAATATCTCTTAAACGCTGTTTCAGTTCAGGTGATAAGAGTCTGTGACCTCAGGTGTATTTAGTGGAAACTGGAGACTCAGAGACTTTTTTCTTTGCTTTTTCCTGCAGCATTATCTTATCTGTAGGAGGTTTATGTCACATTTTTTAAAGTAGTTCAGTAGATCAAATACTTAGTACATCATAATAGACGACACTGGTTGAATTTGGGTTGAATCTGTAGCCTGAATCAGAATATGACAATATTTGGATCCGATTATTGTTGATATTTTTAAGATTTCTCTTCAGAAGCATTGTTAATTGTGCTTTGACATTATATTTTAGATGTCAGTAAACGTACACATTACCTTAAAATGTACATTTTTTGATGGAGGTTCTGTGCCTGAAAAATAAAAAACAGAAGACGACTCAAAGGCTTTTTTCAGAAAAAAGCAGCAAACCACCTTCTGCATCCTGTGGATATGTAAAAGTGTTCCCCCTCTGAGGTTTTATTGCAGGGTAGTTGAGAATGAATGACAGACGGAGAGCAGCGAGCAGATGACATGCTGTAAAAACTCTCAGGCTGAATAGAGACCGAGGGGCTGATATGTGATTCACTCATTTACGTAACTCCCTCAAGACTGTGACAGCTGAAAACAGGAGAATGATGCTGAATTACTTTCCTCTGACGGAGGCGCTGGAAACCACAGAGTCTGCTGAAGTGCCCTTTTCAAATAAGTTCTCATACATGGAGGATGATTTGCCTCGAAAAAGCAATATTATTGAAAATGGAAGAGGGAACATACATTAGCTCCACACTCCGGCACAATAAGCAGCAGGAATGTGACACTGAAGATAAAATGCATTCTGATATCAAAATGAGTTCGGTTGAGCCGACTCCCTGAACACTGACTGAGAAAACAACATATTCTCTCATGAAAAATGGACAACGCAGAAGGAAAAAGGCTAAAAGCAAAATCTGAATCACAAAAGAATGCAAATGAATGTGAACGCTCGAATGTTCAAATCAAAAGTTTTTTTTTAATTACAATAAAATTCAAGCGTCTTAAAAAAGATAAAATCACATTTTTTTTTACTTTTGCATTTGCAATTTGGCAAATATATGTAAATGAGGATGTTGAAGCCTGAGTACCTTAAAAACACGGTGAACATCAGGGACAGTGTTCGCTTCAAACACCAGAGGAGCAGAGCTGGAAGAAAACATTAAGACCTTTGTTATGCACTTAGTTGTTGACTTGTTTCCAACAATATTCAAAGAAAGAGTGAGGAAGGACGTCCTGAAATGAGACTGAACTTAATGGAAACAAAACTAAAACATCACATCGCCCTCGTTCATGTGAGTCACTTCAGACACGTAGTCGTTAATTGTCACCTATTTCGTGTTTATTATCATTATTACTCACATAAAGTGTTTATTTCCAAAGAGCCGGACTACCTTACTGTACGTTAGCTGCAACATGTGTGTGTCGGAGTGTTTTGTCTGAAATATTTTGGGTCTCGCACTGAACTCAGCACTCACCAGAAACTCCAGTTCCCTCTCTTCGTGTTCCTCTTCCTCTCTGTGACGTTACATTCACGATGTAAAGTACATTTCCCCTCCAGCTGCAGTCAACATGATGGAACATTAAACACTCGACAGTGGAGGTCGAGAGAAGATACATCCACAAAATTAGTCCACAAAATAAAAGTCTAGTCTCTGAACTCTCCTCCCGTCAGAAAACGGTTCAGAATCAGAGCAGACTCGGATGTGATCTGGGTGTTTATCTAAGGCCGGGCTCTTTCCCCGACTATCTCCTCCAGCACGTCTTGCACATAATTTGCATTTAACTCACTGAAATATGATGTAATTGAAAATGTCCAAGCCTTTTTCCCCTGCAGACATTTTGCCTGTCACAGCAGGAGATGCGTTAACTCAAAAGATGAACAATGTCTCTCTTTAAGCGTGCGTCTCTGTAAACCATGACAGTATCCAGGACCCTGAAACTGAAGCAGCTAAATGGAATAAAGCCATCATTCATTTTTATTATTTAGACCTGTGACATGTCCAAATGTCTGCTGTGAGGGGGGAAAAAAGGCTGAATTATAACAGAGAAGAAAACAAATGTGATGTGTAGGGATGTAACACGAGGAAGACGCGCAGCGCACAACTGACCGCCAACACTTTACGAAGGCTACGCATCATCGTGGATCTTCGTTCAGTTTCCAGCACGCGTGAGAAAATTGTATGGACTGTAATCCTGGTGTGAGTCACAGAAAACTGTCCTGCCTCTGATGGTGCTTTTTCATCCTCAGATTCAGAAACGTGAGACTAGAAATATATAGACTGTGTGTGGGATATATGCGTGTAAGATTTACCAAACTGTGGCTTGGACGGCCACTCATACACAGCAGCAGCAGCAGCAGCAGCAGCAGCAGCAGCAGCGGCGCGTCTGGCCTTCGCTCCGACTCTCAGTTGGTATCCGGTTACTGTTTTCTGTCGTCTGTCATGAATCCCCCTCCTCGCTCTGAGTCAGCACACCGAGCGGTGCCAGGCGGCCCATTCATACCACTGCTGCAGCGCTCATTTAAAACCATGTCACGCTTTTTAAGAACCCAAACAGACACTCTGGCTTTAGAAAACGCTGATTTGACATACTAATTAGTTGCTAACAGAAGGAGAAGCTGCTGTTGAGTGAACACACGTTGTATTATTTTTGACCTGGTGACCCTTTTTGTGTGACCCTGACACTGAGTTGTACGACGGGGAATGTGAAGTCTATTCTTAACAGATTTGTATTTGAACTTTAGGACCTTCTGATAGCTGAGACCTCGGTTGTTGCCATACCACATTCACAAAACTACAGTGGCGAGTCGAGCCACGTACTATTTTTACATTAGTCACGTACACTTCCTCCCACTAACCAGCTGCACCCTCCTTTTTTCTTGGCACGGTAAGATGGAGTAAGTTCGACGGCTCTGCACTCCACTCCGGACAAGTCCAGCCATATGTTGCTCTTTCTCAGGACAAAATGGAGATTAGCGTGAAGGACACTTGCACGGGTCTGTTGTGGATTTAACATGAACAGCGTACAAACATCCCCGGCAGCTCTGAGAGGAGAGGATGAGGCGAGCACGCTTCGTCCCAGCAGCCTCTGAGGAGCCGACACCTCGACTTCTTCGTCTGGACTTTGTTTCACCGGCAACATGCAGGAAACTCGTGTGTCTCGTTGGTACTTCGGTGGCGTCTCCTCCAGCGCAGCTGCCTGTTTAACTCACCCGCTGGATTTAATTAAGGTAAAATATAAAGTGCATTGATTTTTTGATTGTAGCACAAATTCTCTTTCTTCTTAGAAATTAAGAAAATGATCCAGTTAGGCCTCGTTGTTCTGTCTGGGCTGTTTTTCATGATTGCATTGTGGAAAATGTTAATCAGATTACGTCCCTTCAAAGTTTATTTTCCCCTCTTTTCCTGCTGAAACTTACTTTGGGAATAGATTGCCTTTCAGTTTACCTAATTCCATAAATGACCTTGATTATGACAATCAGTCGGCCTGTTTGGAGGCTTTGAATGACACGAAACGACGACAGAAACAAGTTTACTGGTTCCGTTTCCTTCACCTGTTTTCTTCCTCTGAGTGGATTTTCCTTCATTCAACAGGCTGATTAAATGTTTGTTGTGATGTTTAGAATTAGCTGATTATCCCCTTATTTGAAGAAACCATCTTGTTGGCATGATGTCACTACTTCAGACGTTAGTTGTGCTGACTGACTACACCTGCAGGCAGTCGCTGCGATCGTTAAAGGTGTGACTGACCCTCACCGCTGCCCCCCTGTGGTCATTTCCCAGGTGCACTTACAGACGCAGCAGGAGGTGAGGGTGAGGATGATCGGGATGACGGTGAACGTGGTGAGGAGAGAAGGTTACCTGGCGCTCTACAGTGGCCTCAGCGCGTCTCTCTGTCGGCAGGTGAAAAAAAAATTAAATCATTCGCTCGCTGTTTGTGTCGACGCTGCTCACATTCAGATAGATTCTCTTTCTTTTCTTTCTTTCTTTCTTTCTTTCTTTCTTTCTTTCTAGATGACATATTCTTTGACACGGTTCGCCATTTATGAGACTGTCAGGGACAAGATCACGAGAGAGAACAAAGGTCTGATGCCGTTCTACCAGAAGGTCCTGCTGGGTGCCTTTGGAGGTTTGTGTCCTGATAGTAATCCTGATGCTGAGATATCTAGCTAGCATGCTAACCAGCTGTCCTCGACCCATCCCGGCTTGTAAAACCACTTTGTACCGGAGGCAGTAGTCAGATAGTATCGGCCAAACGGTCGGATTGTCCGTCTGTTCCTCCTGCGTCCTGCCGCTTCTGTCCCTGTCAGAACCCTCCATGTCTCAGCCATCTCCGGACTCAGATTCCTGGTCTGAGCTGCTGTAAATCACCTCAGTACTGCATCCCTGTCGTCAATCTGGCCTCCATCAGTCTATGAGGTTGTGTTCAGTCCCACTGGGAGGCTGTTGAACCCGGTTCTCGTTCGGCTCTGGTTCTGGTAAAGCTCCCCACCAAAATTCTTTGCTCTGGTCCCGCAGAACCTCCTCGTCTCGGTGGTGCAGAGCTCCTATGCTAGCACTGTAAACAACACCACTCTGAGCTCCCAGTCCCGACCGCTAGCTGCACAGCTAACTGCGCTACAGTTAGCAGCAGTCAGTCTCACATGTTGCACTTTTAATACGTTCCCCAACAGGGTTTGCAGGCGGCTTCATCGGGACTCCAGCAGACCTGGTGAACGTCCGGTGAGTTTTTTAGAAAGATGAATAACTACTAAAAAAGTGTGTGTTTTGTAAATGTGATTATTTGATTCCCACTGTAGACTCTTGTGTTGAAGGTTCTCAAGTAGAAGTCACAACCTGCAAATTAAACTCAAAGCAGTACGAGTTCTGCACAAAACTCTGTGGAGAGATGATTAAACCGACAAGACTTGTGAAATTCCTCTTTAAAAAAAAAGTAATTTCCTCTCTTTTAAATCATGTAGAGCAAATACAAAGAACTGCAATGTGAAGTTCAGGATGTGATCGGAGTGCGAGTTGGAGTTGACGTCATTTACCAAAAAAAACTTCACCATTTTATTCTCACTATTCAAGTTTGACAGGCCCATTCACCACCGCACTGACAGATAATCGCCGTGACGGGTTTTCATCCTGTTAACTACTTTTTAAAATTGTTAATCTGTGCAGGATGCAGAATGATGTCAAGCTGCCTGTCGAGCTCCGGAGAAAGTAAGTGAAAACTGAAAAAGGAAACGCGTCATGTTCTTTGTTAATGTCCGCAGTCGCAATGAGATCACCACATTGTGAGGTTTGTTTGTCTTCAACAGTTACGCTCACGCGCTCGACGGACTGCTGCGTGTTTGGAAGGAGGGTAAGAATCACGAGCGGAAGCCAAACATGGAAGCCAGCTCATAAACTCGTCATGTGAACATGATATGAAATCAACTGTAGTTGTTGAAATGGTGCGAGTGGCGTTCTCAGGATGTTTGAGGGGCAGAAAAAATCCTCCTTGAGGGGACATTTTTTGCTACGTTATACTTCCACTTCACCACCTTTCGGAGGCCAATACTCTCCTTTGACTCCACTACAGTTATTTTATAACTTTAGGTACTTGTTACTTTGTAAATGTGTGACACTGCAGAGACAAAGTAGCTTAATTTTAAATGAATTTGTTTGATCGGCAATCGAATAAAAGGAAAAATAAACACAGATTCTAAAGAGAGATCGTGGAAATTAGGTCGAATATTCAAGCCGACCACTAGTTTACAGAATAAACACGTGATTACGTATAATTGACTTGTTCTTGTACTTTTGATACTTTAACACTTTTACTCAAGCCCTCATTTGTTTAGGTGTCTTTCACTTTTACCGAAGTATTATTCTCCCATGACGTCTTTACTTTAACTCAAATATGATGTTTTCGATCTTTCTCAACGACTGATTTTATTCCGATTTTCCCTTCACATTTTCTCCATCCTGCTGTTTAACTTTTAGAGGGAGGGAGGAAGCTGTTCTCCGGCGCCACGCTGGCGTCCTCTCGAGGTGCGCTGGTCTCCATCGGACAGGTAAAACACCTCTGCTGTGTTACACAACTGTTACATCACAACACGATGCCGCTCTGCAGCCGTTCTGCGTGCGTTTCCCCCCGCAGCTCTCCTGCTACGACCAGTCCAAGCAGCTGTTTCTGTCCACGGGCTACCTGACCGACAACGTCCTCACACACTTCCTGGCCAGTGTGTTTGCAGTAAGTCGCTCAACCTCTGCCGCTGCTTATATAACACCAACACGTCTTTATGACGCCTTCTCTCCCCGCAGGGCGGCTGTGCCACAATCCTGTGCCAACCACTCGACGTTGTTAAAACCCGACTAATGAATTCTAAGCTGGAGTACGGGGTGAGTGTGTCGTGTGATGTAAATGTTGCCGGACAGAGCGGTTGGGGTTACGTTGGGCGTCTCTCGCGGCCTCCCTCTCATCCCTCAGACACGTATGTTTTATTCATGCTCTGTGGAGAATCACGCCGTCTGACATGTCTTTGTTTGTGTGTGTCCTGGTTGCAGGGCGTGTTTCACTGTCTGACGGAGACTGCAAATCTGGGCCCGAAGGCGTTTTACAAGGTGTCGCCGCCAAGACGTGATGTTTTGTACATTGTTTTTTTTTTACTCGTTGCTCTGTTTTTAACGCTGTGGTTTGCCTCCAGGGTCTCGTTCCGGCGGCGATCCGTCTCATCCCTCACACCGTCCTCACCTTCATGTTCCTCGAACAGCTCAGGCAGCATTTCGGCGCGGTGGTCGTCTGCTGAGCGATTCCTCGTCAACTTCAGTGGGTTTCAACGTTGGACGGCTTCGATCATCGACTTTAATTATCAGACAGCCTTGACTAAACCGAACTAAACTAAATCAGCTCAGTCTCATCGATCTCTGAACAAACTAGAGACCATCTTGCAGGTCGGGCTCACACCAGGTGGTCTCTAGTTTAGCCACTTAACACGTTCACGTTCTGAGTACTCGGCGGCCATTGCGACATTATTACACGAGACCACATCCATCCTCAAACTCGGCCAGTCCTGATTGCATTTTTGTTGGTTGTGTCGCTCTCGCCGCAACATCAGGCATCTCAACATCCAGGAATGTGTGCGCCTGGGGAGGAGGGAGGGCACGAAGCAGCCGTCATGGCTGGTAAAAACGTTTTAACACTTTCAAACCGCGAGCTCGCCAAAGTGACGACACTTCCATTCAGCTGTAACGGAGAGCAGATCCATAGTCATCTGTCGACATCCCTCCGTCTGTTTAACATCGCAATCAGTCACATTAGACTTAAATCCACCGTCTGTGGTGGTTCTTGTTTTTTCGCGACTGAATAAACGAGTTGACCTCAAAGGACAACTCAATTTACTATTTACTTTACAATACTGTTTTCACTTTGTTTATATGTGGCGGACCCTGCCACCTTTTTTTTTCCTAGTGTTTCTGGGGACCTTCTGTTTCCTCTGAGAGCAGCTTTGTTTATCCAGTTTGAATTAACTGTAAATATTGAAAATCTGAGTTTGAACTTCTTCTCCAAAAATCCACAGTGTTCCTTTTTAAAATTCAGGCTTCAAAATATATATATAAAAAAAAACATTGCAATCTTTGTTTTTTCTGGGTCACATAAAAAGATATTTTCGACCAGATAACTTGAATAGCTCAGTCCGAGCTTCGCATGTGATGTCAAAGGAACTGAAGGTCACCATGGTTACAGCCGGCGTGTGGCAGAGAGACCGCTGAGTGAAGGCGTTTATCAAGAGCGGCAATCTCACCGCTCGGCTTAAAATGCAGCCAGAAAAACGACAACAACAAAAAAATCATGTCTAAAATGTGAAAGAGCTGAGTTTATTGCACGTCCTGCGATGTCGACTGTTGTTCATGTGATGTCACAGGAACTGAAGGTCACCATGGTTACAGCCAGTAGCTGTGTTTATACTGGGCAGCAAGCCGCTGATGTGGCCGTCCTTTTTGCAGCTAGGTCCGCAGATTTAGATGAAATTTAGGTGTCGATTACGTGCACTGTTGTGCGACCCACAGCCGGGGAGTTTTAAAACCAGGAAACAGCTGATCACAGCAGTCAGTTCATGACCTCATCTGCGGACGACAAGATGAGCAGCTGGACAGCCGCTGAGATCCGGGAGATGCAGCGTCTCGTCGGTCTCTGTAGCTGTCTTCGCTGTCCGCTTGTTGTTGTAGCGGCAAGCTAGAAACGGTCGCTACTTTCAAATTAAAAGCCCCCCGCTAAGAACCCTGTTCTAAACTCCAATGGGGTGCAATGTAAAGCTCTTATTTTGAAGACAAATTCGACCTGCTTCTCTTCACGCCCAACTTCGTGCTCTACATCACATCACATGTTGCTGAAGCGATATATTGTGAAGCCCGGACAAAATGTGAAAACTTTTACAGTATCCTTGTTTAACTTCACTGCATGCAGATTTTAAAAGTCTGAAGTAATTTTGTTTGTACCTGCTGGATGAAGAGACGCTCTCTGTGTTACACTGAGCCTTTGTTTTTAATTTCTTTATGTCTGTAATCATGCAGAATCTGAGCGTCTCTGTGCCGCTGGCAGTTTTTGCTGAAACAAGTTGATAATCTTTTTTTCCATATTGAGTAAAAGTGTTGTGAAATGTGCGCTCGAGGGCATCGTTTTCACATTTTCTGTCTTTGTTAAGATGACCTTGTTCGTCCCTACGAGGACCTTTTAGTTCTAAATCCATCTCACGAACAGTGTGCCGAGGAAAAACGCTGTAGCTGATTTAATTATATTAATTAAAGCAATTGTTTCTTGTCTGCTTGTGGGCCTTGATGATGATTTGTGTCCTTGCACTTGCAGCTTCTGTCAGGTTTAAACTTTAATACAACGCCTCTGTGCTCTCATGCAGACGACCAGCGGGCTCGGCTCCATCTGAAGATTCGTTTCTGAGAAAGAGGGTTGTGAGTTTTGGTTCGGGAGCAGTTAATGTGGGTTTGCGGCTCTTTTCTTCAACATTTCATATTGTTCCAGGTATTATTTTCACCTTTCACTGAGATGCACAATCCATCATGCTCGACTTTAAAGGACACCTGATATGTTTCCACGTCCCACAGTTTACGTTTTGTCCGTATCCATGTCGGCGTTTGAGCGATGATTGTTGTCTTCGGGGGTCAAACTCGTGACAGCTCGGCTTTCGATTCTTCTCTCTGTGACGCGAAAGTAAAGAAACTTTCTCTCTTTGCCTGTTGAGTGACAGGTATCAACAAGAGATGAATATTTACGGGGAGGAATATATCCAAATCGGCTCTTCTCATGACTTTACGCCGCGGCGCTCTAATGGACGGGTTACATAACCCCGTGGAAAACTGTGCGAAAACTCATCTAATGGCGAGACGGTAATCATCCCTGGTTGTCATGGCGCTCTCTGAAAGAGCAGCGCGGTGACATACAGTAGGTCGGTAATGACACATAATGCTCCGTATAAGGGTCGTACATCAGCTCCGTCTCTCTCAGTGTAGGTCCTGCTTCACTCTGCAAAGCCACGGACGCATGTTTGTAGTTTATCAGGCACTCTATCGCTGATAGAATACAGACTGACCACTGAGCTGGAAAACATCCATTGAGAATACAGTTTAATGACGCAGACACACACTGAAGCACCCCCCCCCCCCTTTCTTCCTCCCTCTATCTTTGTCTCTGGAAGAAATTAGGAAGACGTCTCAAAGTTTGGTTTTGAGGCTGAGAAGTGAGTGTTTTGGAAAAGCCATGACAACAGAAAAAACTGCAGTTATAGTTGTACCAGATGTTCATATCTCCGCGCAAAGGGGAGAAATTATTTTCAGCTGTGATTTCTACCTGCCGCTCCGCTTTAGAGTCGTCGGAGTATCCGTCGGTCGCTGTGACGGTCTTTATCAAACAGAGCACATTCCTCGCTCGCGGAGAAACGCGGCGCGTGCAAAATGCGAGACGGAAGAGAGTGTCGTCGACAACTGTGTGATGAGAAACATGCGAAGGACAGGTGTTCGACTTCATGGCGTTAACGAGGTTTCTGTTCCACTGTTAGATTAGTAAACACAGAAGACTCTTAATGGAAAGTCAACAACACAATCCCCTCTAAGCTGAGACGTCTCCACTGTAGCGTTCATGCTGCTAATTCCAGAGACTGAAACAATATTAAAATGCAGATTTGAAATGCTTCTACTCAAATCTGGATCAGGTAATTATATTCAAAGCTGAACTGAACCTGCAAGCTTTTTATATACATCATTTATGACTTATATAAATGAATAAAGCTTTGATTTATTTAGGCCGACACACCTTAAAAGAATAATAGAGCCTGCTGAGAAAGTTAACCTCAGACAGTCTTTACTTAAAACGTTAAACTTCCTCGAATTCCCCAGAATTTCTTCTAAAATTAACGAGCAGGATGTGATTTTTATATTTCTGAGATCTGGTTTAAAAAATTCACGTGCTGACGGAGCGGGAAGTGAATTTATTAAACCAGATCTGAGGTGAGAAATATAAAAATCACATCCTGCTCGCACCTGCTGGCAGCTGAATCCGATAAAGAATTATCTAATTTAATTTTCCACATTCCCGAGTGTGTAGGGAGAGCCAGCGGGACAACAAACATCCCAGTTATTCACATGTAAGCCTTAATTTAATTTACTGAAGTGGAACAATGTCTGCCTGCACTGAACTAACATCTAAAATTCACTGCAAACACAAAATGGCTCCGTCAAGACGCTTTTTTCAGGCAAGATTTCTGATCTTTGCTTCCTCTTGCACCCCTGATAGTAACACCGTGTCCTAACGGGAAGCGATGCGAGCGAGCGTCCGACAATCGCGTCACATCTGACGCTCTCTATCCACACTGAATGCGTTAACTATGTGCGTCTGTTGCCCTGGAAACACATCACCTGTCTGCTCACATCCGACTGGAGAGAGACCTAACTACTACTCAGTCAACTGACGTGAATTAACGTTACAGTGTGGCCAACGGGTCTCAACTGTTGGCCACACTGTCACCGATAGATATCTGTATGTAATTAGGGCATAGACAACAATAATAACAATAATAATAACTTTGAACACTATCACAAGTAAGTTATCAATCTGTGATGTAAATAACAACATGCAAACATTAAAGATTTTCTAAAAGTGTCTGTATTTTAATTGAGAAATGTTTTTATATAAATTACACAAAAGGAAAAGAAAATGTGATTTGTTTTACCTATTTCGGCTATAAGCGGTCATATTGACCACACATCGTTTCGCGGGATTTCATTCATTGTCTCTCTTGTCTCTAACTTTGTTAGCGTCTCCAGCTGTGCATCTTTGTGAATTTACTTGCGAGTTAATTATTATAGTTGGCACCTTGGGCAAACAAAAACTGGAGTTTCCTCCTCTGTGGAACAGCGAGCGAAGCTGTTCAAGTGCTGAAGTGATGCGACTCTGATGTGTGTCAGGGAAAGCCGAGGAAGAATGTCTGCATCCTGAGCACCTGCACTCAGCTGCGGGCACCTTTAGTGGGGTGAAGGCAAAACCAGAGTCTGTGATGTAATACAACAACACAAAGTACGGCGAGGATGTCCCGGACCGGATGCGATGGCGTACTCCGACAAAGGCGGAAAGATGGCCGGCGGCGGTCTGCTAGAACATCTTTGACCTGGCCGGGATCAATGCCCGCATCATATTCAAGGGGCACCAGCAGCAGGAGAGCCCAGAGGAAAGTCCTGCAGCAGCTGCAGACACGGACACGGAGGCAGTGCCGGTCCAAAGAGCTGCAAACAGAACCAAAACTCGGACACTTGAAATGCCACAAGCCGTGTGTGGTGACTGAGCGAAGAGAGCGGAGGCAGCCGCAGAGACTGCCACCTTATTGACATTTTTGTAGTGAAATGAGGAGGTGTCGTACAGGTAGCTCCTAGTTTCTACCAATTGAATCAGCTGCTCCTCGTCCACGGCGCTGTCAACGCGAGCGACAGAAATAGAAACCGGGCGTCGGGCTCTACACGGCGCGTCGAGTCGCGCTTCATCGCGCTGCGTCGCTCGCGGCCAGTTAGGAGATTACAATTCAAAACCATTAATTTTGCAGCTGTCGCTCGCTCGCATTGCATCGCATCCGGTTAGGACACGGTGTAATGCCGGACCAGCTGCAGGATCATCAGGACCACCACGCCTGAGCGTTTGACATCTTAAAGGTCCAGTGTGCAGGATTTTGTGGCGAGGTTGCAGAGAACAACGGATGAAAAATATCCCTCACCTCTCGTTGCGAGCCAGTTTGTCTGTTATGGGCTTCGACAGAAACACAGTGTTGCAACACGGCGACGAATTGACTCACTGGAAGAAGAAGACCGGCTCCCTCTGTAGATGTTAGAGCACTGAAAGAATAATTATGAATATTATATTACATCCCTGCCAAATCCCTGGAAATCCCTTCACACTGGACCTTTAAATCCCGGGAGCATCACATTGCTCATGATGTCAGACGTTTGGCGAGGGGGAAAAGTGGCGACGCCGCCAAACGCCTGTGAGTGCAATTACAGCTAAGCAGCCATAACGAGGCGTAACAAGCCTGTAAGCGTTGGCTTCACAGAGTTTAAACAAAGTTTTTCTACCCTCTCCAAAACCACATTTACAGGAGCAAAAGAACTGATTTAACACTGTTTGTTCACTCGAACATGCTGCTAACATTAGCATGTACAGCTAACTAGCTTACTAACTGTAGCACATTAATTTGAAGGCTCTGGAGTTTAACAATTATATTTTTCTTTTGTGAGGTAACAGGTTATGTTAAACAACCTTCACCAACAAAGCAAGTTCACGTTAGCACATCCACTGTGAAGTATTTCATCAGTCTTGGATGCTACTAAAGCAGAATGTAGGCTAACGTTAGCGGATCCTGCTCAATGGGGAATGGATATACAGGTTATTATGCTAATCAACACGGCAAACCGCTAAGTAAGTCAGTTTGTAGGTAAGTTAGCTTAGCAGCTGAACACAAGGACAACTAGCCCTAAACTAGCTTTACAGCTAGTTGTTGATTAGCTAAAGATGTCTTTGCTCATGACTCACAGCTTAAATATGTTGAGGTAACAACGGTATTCAGTTTTACTGGAAACATTAAAAATGAGGCTAATGCTAGCTTAATGAGCTAGCTAGCTACAGCTAACAGAACATACTGGAGAGGGCTGTCAGATAATGACCAAGTAACATTGTGCTATTGCCTAAATTAGCAAAACATTCAGTTTCTGTTATGAAATAAGCACTTATTGACATTTACTGCAAAATATAATGTATAATATTTTCTATACATTTTAGTCTATGGAGGGAGTCAACATATATTTGACTAAACATGTAAATAAATCATAATTTTGCTTAAAAAATATATTACAAAATATTATGAATGGACATTTTGATAATACATTGGAAACATATAGCTGCTAATATGCATTTTAAAGTACTGTATATATTGCAGATATTACGAGATAATCTTTATCTTGTTTTTTGAGATATATAAACAATGGGAATATTAATATAGAATACATCATTTGATATTCAATATTCAATTCAAATTCAATCTGCTGCCACACCGCTTTCAACAAGAGTTTTAAATGGGCTTCGTAACACAGGCTGCGTGCAACAGAGGAGTCATAACTCTGTGAAATTTATATTCAAACAGAAAAATAACCAAAAACTGCAGTTCTCAGGTTTTGACCTGACGACAGTAAAATGCCTCTCTTCCTATTTCCTTGCCTGTTTCTCACTGGGCGGTAAAAGCGCTGATCTCTTTGGTTTGGACCGACGGCACAGTTGAGAGAATGAGCGATGGTTTCACATTATGGAAAAGTTTGTGGGATGGAGAGCCGGAGCCAGGTTTTCTTTTTTTCCTCTGGAGGTCTGACTGTGGATCTGAAGCCTACGTTCCTCCCCTTCTCTCCTCTCCAGCAGCCAGCCAGAACAGTTATCTCAGCGCAAACAGGATCCGAAGCCAAGTGGGTGGATGTCACCAAGACATCATACGGAGAAGATAGTGAGTGTTGTGACTGGCAAACCAGAACATCCGCGGTCCAGAACCAAGCAGGCAAAAACATATCATTAACTTCCCAGCTTGATTAATTCTGTCCTGCTGCGAATTAGTTATCACACAAATATAAGCTCAGCGTGTGTTTATGTTTCTGCTGCATGCAGATATTCGAACTCCAATCTTTAAATTAGCCGAATTACAAACAAAAGACGTTAAATTGTGCATTTATCTCTCTGTATTCCCTTTGAATCAGTAGTTTCTCGTATTGTGAAGTGCAGCTAATGAGCTCTTTCCCCTCCGACAGCGAAATTATAGAGCAGACTCAGAGTCAGAGGCCAGGAGGAGGAAGAGAGAGCAAAACAAAAGGCTGCTGCTGTGACTGCTAATGATAATGAGGACGATGAGGAAAGAAAAATAAAAATATTCACGTCGCGTTCTCAGTGAGGAGCCGGTATTAAACAGATCACGGTAGAGGAAGACGCAGGTCATCAGTCGGGATCATCCGACATGTTCCGACTACATGACGAAGAGCGTTTAACCCGCTGAAGGCTCCTTCGTCCGGCCTCCCCAGAAAAGGTCAGACGCGCCTCCGGCGTCCTCGGCTCCAGTAATGGAGACAGGTTGTGTTATATCAGAATGCTTAAGCTCCATTTTCCCTGTCAGAGCAATTTAGCGTTTGGCTTAATTTCAGTCCATTTTTGGCCCGTGCAACAGGAAGTGAAGTTACAGAGCAAAGCTTGATGACCGCACCGCTGTTGTTTGTATTTATCACGACTCTTAATAACATCAGCGGGTGCACAGAGGCTATTAGTGGAGCGAGGTAATCATGTTGCTTATCCACCCGATATAGCCTCCACACTGAGTCAGTGACACTGAACCCTGTTACCTTCGGCTTTTTCTATAATAGAGGCACGACTGCAACAATGGTGGAAAAAAAAGGCATATTGGAAAATTAAAAACAAAACCTTTATTCTAATGATGTAATCCAGTTGTTCTGCTCTAGATTTCCCTTCAGATTACATGGAAAGATGATGTCGTCGTACAAGGATTAACATTACAGTTGCAAGAAATCAATTACATTTCATCAGCTGTCCTGAAACAGCTCCTGATGCTTGATAATTACCTGAAAAACAGAATACACAAGTGTCAGAACAAATAACGGCGATGTGCAAAACCACCAATATGTTGCAACTTTACATTTCTTTAGGTTCAATTTTAATTTTGACAGGTTTAGGCAGAAAAACCTCCTTGGTTAACGTCAGGAGAAGATCATGTTTTGGCTTATAATGCATGTTTTTGTCACCACAAACACACCTGGGTTGCACCACCAACACCGCTGCAGATGTCCCGACTTCACATCAAAAATATCCAGGTTTTGTCACCCAAAACACAGCTGGAAATTGTCCAAGGTCTTGTATAAAACAAACCAGTGTTGTAGCCACATACAAGGCTGAACACTTCCTGACTTCATATAAAAAGCATCCAGTTTTTGACACCTGGCGTTTTGTTCGGTTTGCAGAAACATTATGTGCCAACATTTTATCCCGGCTGCTTTGTGTGTCGCTATATTTCTTTACGAAGTTGAACCACTCTACCAGTTTTGGTTGGATTTGCCGTGTGGAGAATAATGAAGGAAAAATAATACAGCTGCTGCCGCTGCGTCACACTGCTAAACTCTCAAAGACAAATTAAAGCGAACTGATTAATGAGCTGAGAACTTCACAGTCCTTCACATACTCTTACACATGAATGACCTGCAGATGTCTTTCGCTGCCACAGTAATAACATGGAAACAGCTGCTTAAATATGAAAGATGACACACTTCTCCAGTGAATTTAATCCACCTCGTCTGCTTCTGTTTAAAAACATTTTGGTGTTGAAGCGGGAGCGATTTTGATGATCGATGGGACGCGATCTCATTACTTTACAGCGAGCGTTGAAGCCGATGGCTGCAGAGTCAGTCAGACTGTGGAGGCCTCAGCTCTGAACATTGTGTAGCGACAGTGCGGTCGGCGGTTTTCTCCTCCAGCAGGATATGTTGTTTTCACCACCCACCCGAACGTTAGTGCACACTCTCTTTCCCACAGAGTGTGTCATGAAGTCTCTGTGACCAGGAAGTGATGTTCGTATTGTGACACAGGATCATCAAGTTTATCTGAAGTGGATTTCATGAACTCCTCCGGCATGTCAACATTAACAGAGCAAGTTAAGACTGCAGGAAGTGTTCAAATCATGTAAAACCACACTGTAAAATACAAAAATATAACTAATGTATGTCAGTATAATCAGGGAAATGTACTTAAAGCATTAAAAGTAAAAGTACTAGTGAGTTCACTGGTGCATTGGAGTTATTTCTAGAAACTGGCATCAGTATCCAAATGTACATTATGTCCATTTCCCTCATGCATGTGTTATGTGTTTGTTTTCTGGCAGTACAGCTGATGGAAAGCAGCCAAATCTGACATGTCTCAGCTTTCCAACAGCCCTGAATGCACCACTTGAAAAAGAGTGTGTTGAAAATGGTTCTCCTCAAGTCCGTGTTTTCTATCCAACAATCACAGTGAACTGGGGAAAAAAAAAAAAAACGTCGCTAAATAAGTGATTATCTCTGTAAAGTACTGGGTTAAACCAAAACATGTGGTATGACTTGGAAATGTCCACGCACAGTTTGTAGTAAATGAGCTCGAACATGCAGAACTGAGCTCCAGCCATCCAGCCTGTCCTGTAGGAAGATGTGCGCCGACCTGCACCATCATCTGTCATGTTTACTCGCCGCCAAACAAATATGCAGCCGTAAAGATTGAACTGATAACATCTGATCCACTATGGATGACACATGAAAACAGGACTCCGCCAACCTGGAACCTATCAAGCGATATGTGTTCATAGCGTCTCCACACCAAAATGTTTGATTTGCATCCTCGTGTATCCGGAAAAACAAGTTTAACTAGAAACGAGCGGGTCATATTCCTCACCAGAGATCATACAGAGGTTAAACTTGTTTTAAAAAGTCTAAATCAACATTCTGAGTCAGACACGTTGACAGAAGTTGCTAAAGAGTGAGACATCTTGCTCATTTCTCATCTCTGTTGAGAGCTGCACATGAGCCAGCACCGATCAGGCAGCTGACGAGGATCATCAAACCACACGGACGCAACAAACAACGATTTCTTTTGTAATATTTGTAGCTCCAGCTTCAGGCCTGAACACGCGTCACAGCGTCACGCCTGAAAAGGAAATCAGTATTCATCTGAGATCCAGAGACGTTTGGAGCCGGAGGCAGTAAACACCTGTGACCACTGCAGGCTCAACAGTATTATACATGCTCACACTGAAGACGAAGGCCAGATGTTTACAGGTGTTTGTGAAAGGGGTCCAACAGTACCTCTAAACCAGGTCGGCACCAGTGTTCACGTAGCAGAAACGAACATTCATCAAGGACCGATGTTAATCTCTGGAAAGGTCATCATGACAAAAATGTCCAAAAACACATGAATAATATTTCTCTTGCAATTTCTCATGACTGCACACTTGATTAATTGAAAAAACACTGAAGTCATTAATCAGTGCCGCTGATAAGACGCTCCACATCTACTTAAGAGTGTCGATAGATCTCCGATCTGATCCCCGATCAGCGTTCCCGTGTGTCGTCATCGCTCTTGTTATCAGTCAAAACACGCCCCGCGTTTAAAAAGCAAATCTTAGACGGATGAGATCGTTTCTGTGTTTTCGTCTCAGTTTGCCACTTTTAGTGCAGCAGGAAACCAAAACCACCAGAACAAATGTCTTTAACATTTCAGACGGAGATAATACAGAACGCATTTAACGGGAATGGCTTTTTATTTTTTATGGCTACATGTCTCTCTTAAAAAAAAAGGCTAATGTGTCTGAGACATGCTAGCAGCTAAATGAAAACAAACACAGCAGTGTTCCCCTTCACTTAAGCCTTGTTTGTTGTAAGCTCGCCTGACATTTAGTCCAAATAGATCTCCTGAATAAAGTCACGTTTCCCGTCCTCTGCCTGCCTCCGACACAGTTTCATGTTTTGCATGAATGTGCCCGGGGACGGTTCTTTATTCATTAACGCACAAGAACAGTCAAATATTGTTCTGTGGCCACATTATAAAACAATTGCTTTCATTTCCTTTCCCTCGTATGTTTTTGCCCCCCGTGGGCCAAATTGACTTTGATTTAAAATAAACACCAGATTCACCTATAAATGCACACGTCAACACCTGACATCGCAGCTGAGACGTTTCGTTCGGAGCTGCTTGTTTCTGACGTCTGTAAACTCGTCATTATAAACCTAATATGCCTCCGCTATTAAGCAGCGGAAGAACAGAGTTAGTGGGATGTTGTTTTGCTCACACCTTGGCCTCTGATGTAGAAGCAATCCTGGGGGGGCGGCGGATGTTCGTCGTTAGCGTTAGCTGCCCAAAGTGTGACAGGTCAGCGGGTGTCAGCACTCTGTTTTCAGAGAGACACGGCGGGCTGCAACAGGCCGAGTCCAGGGGGGATGATTTACATTACAGGGTTTGTCTTCCTGTCATGCAGCGGTGAATCAGTATGGTTACTCTGACACTGCATGTATACGTATGCACACATATGTATTGTTTCGTAACGACAGCTGCTGGAGAACCGAGCTGATGAGACGCAATTGGTTAAATTGCGTTGCGCTTCCTGTTCTGTTCTCGTTACAGTGAGCGGTGGAGCGGCGTAATGTAAACTGATGTTTATGGCGCGTTCTGCATCCATTTATGGCGAATCATGAAGCGTGTGCCAGTGAAAAATGTGTAGGTATGTTTCTGTCCTTCAAGCTGTGAATTTATTTTAGGGTATATCCAGCAGTTCGGAAGCAGTTCTGCCGTCTGCTCGCCCAGTTCTGGTTCTAGTGCCTATTTTGGTGCTGCTCGCCGCCTGCGTTCCCTGCTGGGTCGGGTATTAACACCAACATTCGCCCTTGTTCCAGGCTCCCAGTCTGGACCGCTAAAGCTGCGAAGCTCACCGAGCTAACGATCTACTGGCAGCTACAGTTCCTCTGGGCATATGCTGCCCTCAAATGACAGGCGGCCAATTCTTATAAATGCACTTTTAAAGATTAAAACAGTGTTCTTAGTCTTTTTGGCTTGTGACCTTTTGTTACAGAGTCTAAGAATTAATATGGATTTGTGTTTTGATTTATCTTGTGAGCCTTTAAAAGGTGGCCGACCCAGACGTTGGGAGCCGCTCGTAATCAGGATTTCAAATGCAGGACACGTTTCCTCACAGAACGATCACAACCTGCAACAAAATCACACTGATTTAACTATCAAAAAAGGAGCAAAGGAAAGGAGAGCATGGACGGTGTACTAGAGATGACTTGCAAATATGTTCAGCAACCTTGGAGACACATCACAAAGCACACGCACTCAACCAAAGACGGATTATTCTCCCTGCAGTCCGAGTATTCGTCTCTGTACATTTTCAAAGAAAACCTTCCACCGCTGTCTCAACCGCATATCTTCAAGTAAAAGATGTCCTTTTATGCATTTTTTAAGTGTCGTAATTGGACTGACTTATCGCTGTGTTTGGTTTTACTCAACCTCTGCACCCAGATGTGGCCAAAAAAGGTGAAGGAATGTGGCGAGCTCTGTTTCCCACCGCGGGCTCTTGACGACAGTCATTCAGAGCTGGAGAACGGAAGGGGCTTGATTTGCTTTTCCGCGGCTGAACATCAACCACTCTCATCGCCGGGGGTTATTTGCATTTTATGTCCAGCGATTCAGATGGAAAAAAAAACTCTCCGGGGAAAGGATGGAACAGGTAAATGATCCGGAGAAATGACTCTTGAGAGATTCGACCGGGCCTGAATGGGAACACTGCTTATCACGTGCAGTCGGTGGAACATGATTATAACCTGACTCGCAGACTAACAAGGTGGAAAAAAACTGCAAACCCGGATGCGATCACACCGCGGTCCTGTCCATAATGCAGCTTCAGAGCCCGCTCGGTGAAAACACCGGCCCGGTCATCACATGAATGGGCCCATTAATCCCACTCAGCAGAGGACAACAAGCCTCTAAATCCTCTAATTGATTAATTATCTCTGTTCAGATTCGCTCTCACAAAAGACACTCGCACGGAGAGGAATGAAAATGTCAGAAAAACATAAACAAGAGCCTGCTGTGTGCGACTGTAAGTGTGTGTGAGTGGCTTTCATCGCGAGGTCGACGGGTTAAAGGGACAGTTCATCCAAAAATAGAAATTAATTCATCATCTGCTCGGCCGTCGCTCGTTGAACCAGCATTTGAACGCACGCATTTGCAGTTAATTCAAAAACATAAAAACCTCTTTACTCGCCTTCTTAAATTCAAGACTTTTGAACATTTTATTCATGAGTATGCAAAACACAGACTGATTAGAAGTTAAATTAAGATTGCTTCCTTTATTATACGCTCCCAAATGCTATTAACTGTGCACCTTTGCATGCAAATAACCCGTACTCATTAAATATGTCGGTGAAAGCCACATTTCAATCTCACTGCCCGTGTTTGGAGGAACAGGAAAAGCCCATTAACTCCCTACTAATCATCCCCCGCTGCCCCTCGCTGCCCCGCTGGCGTCTCCATCAGTGAGCCTGTGTGTTGTTTTGAATGGCCGCTGGACGGAGCGTGTAGCGCTGCCGACAACAACAAGGCCAAAAAATTAATTACATCTTAGCAGCACCCTTCTCACCTTCACATACCCCCAGAAGCAGTTATCATGAACGCCGCCGAATGAAACCAGGGCGAAAAAACCCGCCTAATAAAACAGAGCCTGCAGCTGACAGCGCAATCATCTCGTCAGGGACGGGGCCGGTGCCACGGCACGGCCGGCGCTGTTAGCACTGGAGCACGTAGGGGAAAACAGCCCAGAGAAAACAGTGCTTGATTATCACTTTAACTGTTAAAGCAGGAGAAGTGAAGGCAGGGTGAGGATCATTGAAAATATGGTAGTTGACCTTTACACAATGAAATACAGATGAAGCTATTCGACAATTATTTACCGCGTGTGCTCGGTGTAACGAGCGACTCTGCGCAGGTTATAATCGTTCGCAAATGGTCCACGTCTGATTTTAATACAGAAAATCACAGGAAACACAGGAAGCACGGCGGCCGTTACGTGAGACAAGAAAGAACCGCTTCAGCCTGAGAAAGTACTTCTCATTAAAAATAATTGAAGATGATATGTGTTTCATTCCTGAGCTTTTAGTGATGCGTTTTGAATAAGAGGTCTTTCGACAGTCTGTAATGAATTTGCTTTCCTGGACTGTGAGAGACCCTTCAGGGGCGGATTTTCTCTTTTCCCCGATTCAAACTAAACAACTATCACATCGAATACAGAGATGAAGCTCTGAAAATTAAAGGTAGATGTATACGGAGAGGCCAAACTTCACTTTAAGCTGCTTTAAGTGTTATTTTCTTTATTCCAACAGTGTTTTGGACATTAACACATTTTCTGGTGTCCCTGCTTGTGGACATGCAGACGGCAGGATCCTCCTGTTTACCGTCGATGAACGAACAGTGGAAGCAAACGAAGAAAAACGCTTGAAGACAAGGAAGAGGCAAAAACAGATTAAAAAAATAAAAGTGTTGTGCCAGTGTGGTGACGTAGAGAGGAGGGAGGGGATCGAAACGTAGCTGATTCATCGACTCCTACAGCAGCTTTAACTTACTCGGACATGAAAGGAATCACAGCTGCAGCTCCCGTTCCAAATACTTAAAGGGAAACTTCACCGATTTGCATTAAGCTTTGTATCTTCAGGAAAACAGTCATGTTTTTGAATGGTCGTGCATCATTCCCTCAGTTTGCCCTGAGACGGAGAAATACAGATTTCAGTTTTGGACTTCCTGCTTTCTATGATGTAAAAATCGTCATTTTACGTCATTGAAAGCAGGAAGTCATATATCTGTGTCGAGGGGGTAAGACTACAAACGCTTCGCTCATTTTTCCAAGGGTGGGGGCTAGAGGTGGGACCCACTCACGCTACAGACCTATCACAGACCAATGGGCGGGACTTCACTTGCAGAAACGAAAATACATAGCCGCCATCTTTGTTGGACGCTAAGCGAACAGACGCTGTGCAGCCAGGCTTGTACTCTTGTATTCAAGATGATCATTCAGATATCGAAGAGAGTGATTTCGAAAGCATGACGCTATAGTCAGATGTTTGCGGCTACTTGTGCGGGCTGAGAGAGATGGAGGCGGCAGGTCTTCTGCCTCGGCTGTGGCGGCTGCTGCAGCCGAGGCGGAAGGCCTGCCTGTCCCTACGAGGAGCCCGGACTGGCTCGAGCAGGGGCGGACTGGTGGTGCTCTCGATGTGCGCCTATGGACACCGAACTGGACTCTGTCTGCTGCAGTGAATTCCAGAGATGCCAGTTTGTTCGCGACGAAATATCTACAGCGGACGGAGATATGTGTGGTGTGCCGGATTAGTGGGAGTGGCTTGCAGAGCTGTGCATTGTGGTGCATTGTGGGAGTTGTTGTCTTTCATACAAATGCACCCTAAAGTCACTTTCTGCCTTTTCTCAGTCAAATATGCACACAATTCGAAAATTATGTTACAGTTTGACTACAAATATGACCCTCTTTCAATAAAGATTAATGTTTCCACCGGTGAAATGCTTCTTTAAGTAGCACATTTGAAAACAAAGTTTATTGGGAGCCAATCTAAAAGCCTGTAGTGTCATTATTCAATTGTGCAATCAACATTTACTCCTTAAAGATAAGTTAAAGTGAATCATGTGTCTACTGTCAGCACCACTTGAGATGAATAAAACTTTTAAAATAAACGTTAATCTAACGAGGGAATAATTCCTGAATGGCGTTTTGCACGGAGCTCTTTCTAACTATTTTCATCACAAAACCACAACGCGACTCAATTTCCAGTCTTGCAGTTTTGCCAGATAGCCTCTTGTAATTGTTGTGTAATTGTTTGCTGCGCAGTGTTTACAGGCGGCTCGTTAGTGCCGGCTGCGTGGCTCTGTGGAGGAAAAGCCTGCGCCGATGCCCCGGGCCTCTCTGTCCCCACCGATGATGCAACGGCTCTAAATTAGGAAGAGCTCTGTTACAACTGTGCACTAATTTGAACTGACTCAGAGCCGACCATGCAGGATCACTTATCAGGCCTTTAAGGTTAATATGTTGGACCTGAAAATGAGAGACATCCGGCTCTGTGGGTCTAACTCATGCTTGTGAATGCTATATGTGTGATTATCTCATGCCTGCTGATGCGTTTGTATAAGTTCTGCTGTCCGTTCAATCGTGTTTTCTTACCACAACACGAACTGGGAAACCAAATTAGAAAAATATAAACATAATCCCTCGGAGGAGGCTGTCCTGAGTGCCAGCATCGGTTGTTTCAGCAACCTCCAATCTGGTCTAAAACAACATATGTTTACGTCCACGTGACAAAAACCCCCCAAACACCGTAATTGTGACGAGTTCAAGGGAGGTTTCAGAGTCCACATATGGTGGAAAACCTGCCTCCACAATCCCCTGCTGGCCTCCTATACAGACATCATGGCTGCATTACGCTACAACGTATGTGCACGTGTCATTTTGGACATAGACGGTCTCTCCAATTCTGGGGTTTCTTGACTATACAAGGTAATTCACATGATTATACTTCATGTTCATGTTGTGCACCCGTGCAACCTTTGGAACTCTTCCAACGAGACTTTTGGGGGTCAAATGTGCACCCTAACAGGGAAAAAGAGTTCAATTCCTGTCTCCAACCAACAGTTGATCACCACGATTGTTCCATAACCGTATTTATGATTCTATGCATGATCTGCTGACCTTGAAGGGGAAAATCTAAACCACCATGTTTCCGAACCTGACACGCCAGATGGTTTGTTACATAGAATCATCTGGAAAAGGCGCTTCCAAAAAAAACATCTCTAGTCACAGATGACTGGGTGTACTGTCTGACCACGGACCGGACCTGAACCCCTTGATTCTGGTGTCACAGTCCTGCAAGTGCGACTCCAGCGCAGTTCTTAAATACAGTGTTTTATTCGATCAACACGTGGTGCAGGCACAGTCGCCACCTTAAAAAGTCTTGGTGTTTAACGACACAAAGGCCTTAATTGAGTTTCTAATCAAGCAATGATGGGGATACAGAGAAAAGAGGAATCCATATTTCTTGCTAGCTAGCTGTGAAGCGCTTCAGAATAGCTTAATAAAAGTACTCACAGTTTGTAGATAAAATGCAGAGAGGAGCTCAGCTGTGTTCAGACGGCCGGTCGACAGCAGATGAAGCGGCGGATTGGCAGAGTTTTGACAAACCGTGACAGAATCTGTTTGCACTGCTGTCCTCTTTCGCCTCTTGCCGGACATGTTTGATCAGCTGACAGACATTATCCGCCTCTCCCTTTTCCACACCACACTTCTTGGACTGCTCACCTAAATCCACTCAGTCTGCAGTCAGGTGTGAACCGCAGCAGTTTTCCTGTGCCAGCGGTGAATTAATGCAACCTGCCTTCCAGAGATAACTCTGCCCCTTTCCTGCCGTCTAGTTCCCATCACCACAAAACTCCCACGTGTCTCGCGCAGATCTCAAACTGTCACGGCTGTGAGCTATTTGGACATCGGTTTCGTGTTCAGTCAGCCTCACGAGGAATAAGGAAAACCGCAGAATCTGAGGAAATGGCCATTTTGTCAGGATGAGGATTTGTGGGAACTGACACTGTCGAGCTGATCAGGACCCCCGCTGGGAGGAGGCGATGCAGAGACGCGGGACTCGTACCATCTCATGGATGGTTTCATCGACAGAATTAGCTTTGATGTGAAGTTCTTCCTATGCATTAATTAACTCTCACTCTCATTGTTACTCAAAACACATCAAAAGGTAAATGGACTTTCATTTCTACGGCACATTTTGAGTCCACTGAGCGCTCGAAGCGCTGCACAACTTGTCAGAATCACTCAGTCTCACACAAATTCATTCCCTGATGACAGCGGGTGCCATGGAAGGTGCAAACTGCTCATCAGAAGCAATCTGGGGTTCAGTATCTTGCTCAAGCAGCCGGGGGAACCAGGGATTCGAACCAGTGACTGTCTGATTACTGGGCGACCCTTCTTTTAAGGGTGTTAAAGTATCAAACTTTGATTTATCACTAAATTAATGACTAGAATGGCACTCAGTAGAACACATGGCCCAACAGTCTCCCTTTAGTTCTGATCCATGCAGTTTTATTCTGTGAGATATCAACTAAAATGTCGAGACAAATAAAAGAAAAATTTTTGGATCCGCCCCTTTATTCAGATCTGCACCAGAAGTTGACAGGGTGTATTCTGGGCTGAGACCCATCCTTACTTTTGTTTAATCCCTCTAACTAACCTGACACTGATGAGAGAACACGTCCTCGTTGGCGGAGGTATTTCTGGGTGTTTACAGTAGGTGAAAAGCGAGACCTTCCCTGTCCCTCTTGCCTGCACAAGCCTGTGGCAACCGTCTTCTTGTCTATTTGTTTCTTTGTGGAGGACTTTGGCTCGTGTTTTCCACCACAGGCCAAAGGATGTGACTCTCTGCACGTTCCTGAGAGCGACTGCAGCTAATGTTAGAAAGATCCACGGAGGCCATTTAACTGATAAAATGCATTTTCAGTTGTTTTTGGGACGAGAAGCAAATAAATAACTGAACTAAACTTGTTTTACTCTGAACTCTCTCGTCTCCTCATGAGACTATAAAGATAAATCTATCTGCTCAATCTTTTGATGTTTCTGCTCCAATTATTCTGCTGATCAGGGCAGAGACACGGTTTCTGCAGTTTGGGCTGCAGAGAGGAAAAAAAAAAATCACTGGAGCGTTCACATCAGATGAGTCGACGCCCCCGCTGCGAACAAAACTAAAGATCCACAGAGGAACAACAGGGGAGGGCTGATGTTGCAAAGCAGTGGATTAATCTCAGACAAACACAACTGCACAGGAGTAAAACTGTGTTCGGGTGGTTATATTAATATTAATCTCTTGTATCTGTCCTGTGCAGGAAACGTTGCTCTCCTCACTCGCTGCAGGGATCCTCTGACACTGAACAGAGTCCATTTAAAAGGATGCTTAACTGCGCTACACTTAACTGCAAAATAAATAATTTACCATATGTTTGCTGCGCTCGACGGATATGTTTGGGAGTTTTTAATATCCCAATAAAACAGCAGAGAAGAGACAGTAAGAACAACTGTCCCACAATTATATTCTGCTAAATGCTTGAGGGCAAAAATAAATGATGATGATTATGATGCAGGGAGAATCTGACAAAATTAACTCCAAAAGATTTCTTGCTCTGGTGTTATAAAGGAGAATTTATCCCGTCCCGACCCATCCACCCTCTCAGTGTCTCTAAGCACTCATTTTCTCTAATTAAATCAGTCTTTCCCGCTGTATTAAAATACGATCATCATTTTTCAGAAAATGAGCAGAACAGTAATATCTTAGCATTAATATCTGCGAGCTCTGACGACGGTATACCCACTGATAAGCGATAACTCTAATTACACCAGATTGTGTTAATGGTACGTTTGGGATCATTGAGCTTACTTAACAGGAAGACTCCCCAAAGTCATCTTGAGGACTAATCAGCATCAATCTGTCAAACTTTATTACAGCTAACTTAGATACACTGCATTAACTCCTCTCAAACTATTAAGGATTATATGTTAAACTTTCAGTTTCTCTCAAGACGCAGAAGCAGATTAAAAATAGATAACGGTGACGGATTTACCGAAGTGATCTTTGAATCCGGCATTTTAGACAATAATGATTAAATGGCATAATTGATGATGTCTTTATTAGCTGTATAGCTAGCTAACTAAGCTAACGTTAGCTCCACAATTTGGTTGCCTTCATCACAGACTTGTTACGACTTTGTACGTTTTGCGCAATTATCTAAAATCATCTTGTAAATATGAACTTGATTGGAACTTAACGAGAGGTTAATGTCTCAGGTGGAGAAGTCCACAAAGTCTTACGGTTGTTTGCATTTCTTTTTAACCAATTCTAATCATCTTGGGTAGCACAAAGCTAAGGCAGCAGCGACATAACAAGTACTGTCAGATGGAACATTAGCGTCATCATGCTTGTACATTTAGTGGTTTATGCATTGCAGCTAAATATGTTTGAGGTTACGTAGCATACATGTTTGTATCTTCAAGCAATATGTTTATACTTTTAATATATCGTGCCTGTGAAGACATGTTGGCTGAGCCGGACAAAGCTGCTGTGACTTTAAACTCTATTGCTTCCAGACTGTAAGACATTATTGGGGTAACCTTAACTATGCAGGCCTGGCTGATGTTCCTCTTGGAAGTCTTTGTTACTCCTGTAGGTCGTTAGCTAGTTGGACTGGTACGCTAATGTTCGAGCAGACATTTAATGCATTCCTTCCAGTTCTTCTCTGGCATTTTTGGTTTTGGGGTAAATGGAAGAAACCACCGTTGAAACTCTACAGACGGTCACGCTAACTCAAACCCCAGCGAAGACAAAACAATGGTTTAGCTAACGGTCACTTTAGCTGTTCCTGAGAGCTGCAGACATTATCTGGCAAAGCCCCTCAAAGCACATAATGTCTTTATTAAAGTCTTTCATCATTTTCATCTGCGTGCGCTTGCTATTTCGTGCTGAGGATATTTTAATTGCGAGTTCTTAGCGGAGCTGCTGGCTTCTCTTTCAGCCCCTTATTCTCACGCTGGAGGGGTTTTCCCCTGTTCCTGCGTTTGAAAATCACAGACTTAACGAACTGAGCGTCGGGGCTGAGAGGATCCTTCCATTACATCTAAAAGTAATCTGCAAGGCAAACGAGCTCTCGTTTCCCCCCCGCGGCAAACGATCTGATGTGATAATGCGGATGTGCTTAGCTGCCGTGTGTGTTGGAGAGAGAGAGGTCTGTCTGCGAGGCTCGTGGGACGCTTCGTCACCTCGGAACAGTGCAGATTGGAAACACTTAACCCCGAGGGCAGAGCGTTAATGCCATACGTCCATACACGGACGGAGGTAGCCAAAGATAACCGAGTGAGGGAAGGCATAAACAGTGGCCTGATTCTGTCTACAATCAAGTGGTCTGACTGTATCATATCTCAGCTGTTTCCATTACGGAGCCTCCCGTGGCTCCCGTGCTGCCTGCTGATGAAAGCCTGTCACAGCGGAGGACTCTATAGAGCAGCTCCACTTAAAGTTTAATCAAATCCCACACTAAGCAATTACGCAGGCTGCTGATTTAGTCCCTATATAACTTTTAACGTGATTAAACGTGGACATTATTATTTTTTCCTTTGACAGGTTGCAGCTTCCCGACGCCGCCCTCGTCCTCCACGAGCAACCCGCGTTGTTTTCAGCCCCCGGAGACGAACAAGCGCTGATTAAATGCGACCGCACAAGTGAGAAAATAAAAGACATAGAGCCTGCCATGTTCTCACCTGTTGTCCGGGGGGGGGAAGGGCATTGTGGGAATAATGGGAGATACTGCAACAGAGGAAGAGCGTAATAATTAGATTAGCAGTGAAATTGTAACACGTGTACATACGGAAATGACACCTTACAGACACAGTTTGATTGGGTTTATTTTTAGTTTCACTGCATGTGAAACTGTTTTCTTGCGCTCCTTCCCTCCTCACCTGCACTGTCCTCTCCCTCGTTAGTCCTTCCCTCCTTCCAGATTCTGTTGTTTCATTTTCCCCTCACCTGTGTTTCTCCACCTCGTTAGTTCACTTTGTATTTAAGCCCAGCCTTTTTTTTTCATTTTTGTTCAGTCTTTTCCTGTTTTTGTACCTTTTGTTTGTTCTTTTGTTTTTGCTTTTGCAGTTTAGCTATCTGCCTTTTGTTTCTTCTGTTGTTGGAATTTTATGTATTTGGACTTTTATTTTATTCAAGCTGGCCTTTCGTTCAATTACTTGGCTGCCTGTGGCTCATGCATGCTCCGACCGTGACAGCTGGTGTCCTCACTGCCAATCAATAAACATAAATATGTAGCGTGAGAAGCTCCTATATGGTTATTTATCTGATGGGGAAGGGCTGGATTAATCTCTGCTCAGCTCTACAGAGTATTTTTACATCTTTTTTTATCAGCACTTGGAGTTGCTGGACAGAAAACTCACCTGGGTCAGCCGGTTCACCAAACGGTTCAGATTGACATCGTATCACAGTGTACAAGTTCTCTGGAGTGGACTCTCTGATTAAAATAACAGCGTCTTTGTTGTTAGCAGAAGCCTTTAAAAGAAATAAACACAGTGTCAAGGTGGATTTTATGGTTTAATAGACTCTCAGCTCTATTTAAACACATTAACGTTGCCGACCACTGTGGACGTTTGGCTGCGCTGCTTTGAGAGGAAATGGACTTTCCTCGTCTTGGGCTCTTTGGTGGGTTCAAAACAAAGAAAAACATTCCAGCTGCTCCGCTG
This sequence comes from Diplodus puntazzo, assembly GCA_963678695.2. Lineage (NCBI taxonomy): Eukaryota > Metazoa > Chordata > Actinopteri > Spariformes > Sparidae > Diplodus > Diplodus puntazzo. Next base: position 4,767,978 of record OZ023174.1, read on the forward strand.
CATGCTCGGATAACTACTGCGTTCGCTGATGTATGATTGTCTAATGGCACGGTGTGAAGTAACGAATGGGGATCTGTCAGACGAGATGCAGCGTTGCTTTGCTAGTTCATTGCCAAGGTGCCTAACCGTTGCCTGTCGACGATTGATGAGCTCCTAAAAGCCCTCACAACAACTCCTCTGAAAGTCCACTGGCTCCGCTGGAGAGTGAAAAGACTGATATGTGGGCAGGATGGATGTTGTAATCAACAAGGTCTTTATGTAAGAGGAGACTTGATGTCCCCTTTTACTCTCTGGGCTAAAAAACCCACTACATCCTCTCAGCATCCCTTCACTGCTCAGCTCTGGGGTTTTTTTCCATCAGACGAATTCACTTTCTCCCACTTAACAGGTCAGGTTGTTTTTTCGCTGCCTCTGCCTCATTTCTGCTTGTTTTGCTTCTCTAGCGTGGACACATACAGAGGTAACGATAAGTGATGAGACAGACTTTACTTTAGCGTTAGATGCGAGGTCATTAACGAGAGATGCGGTACTCAGGATATGAAGTAAAGAGATGTGTTACCGGAGGGTCACAGCTGTTCTAGCGTTGTACCAGCTTCACTTACAAGTGTGGTTACATCCTCAATCAGTGCATTAAAGGCTCCGCGGGCCGCGTAGGACGACTTTTAGCCTTCTGTAAGTGCCCTCGAGACATTATAAACACTCCGGGCTCCATTATTCTACTTACAGAGATGTAAGAGCAGCATGATTTAGTTTATTAACTATGATAGCTGCTCCCAAGTTATTCAAAGTATTTCTCAGCTATGTTAGTGCCGAGGCGTAGTGGATGATGATGTTGGTCTGCTGGTGAACCACTTTGTTCCAGACTGAAATAGCAGAACCACGACTGGATGGGTTGACATGGAAGTGAGTACAGATCTGGTCCCCAGAGGATAAACCCTGATTGGTTTGGTTATCCACAGACTTATTGCGATCTTACGAACTTCTACTTATGCTGTGAAATGTGTCAACTGTGCAAGCCGATCATTACAATCCATGTTTACAACGACTTTGGCTGCTAGATTTAGTTTAATTATGATGGGAACAAATGAGGAAAAGCCTGTCGCTGGTACTTTAGGGCCGCTGTCACTCAGGGGTGGAGCCAGCATCTTGATATAGTAAGGTTGATGGTTCAATTCCTCTGGTCTGCATGTCGAAGTGTTCTTGGGCGAGATACTGAACCCTAAAACTGCTCCTGGTGTGCTGGTCGATCACCACCATCAGTGAATGAATCTACGTTTGAATTACTGTAAGTCGCTTTGGACAAAAGCATCTGCTAAATGTAAATGTACTTTCCATTGTTCATTGGCAGGTAATACAGTAATATCCACTGTCACGCCACCAGACTACAGCGCACAGAATCTGGAGAATGGCAATCGACCTTTTCAGAGCTAAGTGTAGGTACGAACAAATTACTTTCCCATCAGCCTAAGCTGTAGTTTGTGTAGCGCTAATCAGCTAAAGTTAGCATCTCAGCATTGTTGTTGCACTCAAAGAACTGCTGTGGAAGTTATGCAAACAACTAAATACAGTAAAACCACTGATTTGTTTACCTAGAATGAAATCCTGTTCGTGTTTTGCCCGTCAGCGTGTCGCTCTCAACAACACAAACCCATCAGAGTGGATCATTTTTATTTTTCCTGGTTCCAGTCCCTCCGTCCCTCTCAAGTTCACGAGGTTTAGAGAATATGAAGCTGTATATATGCAATGTTCCCTTTTTTTGTTTTCTCCAAGTGGGCGCGACACGAACATGCCGTCATCATGCCGATGACACACATCAGTGTTTAAGGCCGAGCAGGTCGGGTGGATTGATACTGAAGTCCTCCTGTATTCGGCTGAAATTGCAGGTGGGATCAGGGGATAAAAAACGCTACATGTCTCAGATGAGCAGACTAATCTTTCTTATTCTTCAGATTATAGACGCTTGTAGTGCAGACGGCAGATGCCAACCACTGAGAGAGGAGCCTGTGGTCGGAGGATGTGGCTTTGTGGTGAGGGACGAGAGCTTGTTTTGAAATCAGGGGTCTTATACTCGATGGATTACACAGAGGATGGAATGAAATGGCTTAAAGTTGAGTTATTTTCTTTCCACTTTCACAAGACAGAGCGCTCTCTTGATTTCCCCTGTTTGGATGAAAAACATTTGAACCTGCGTCCGAAGGTTTGACATTTTGAGGGAAAGTAATACAACAAAATAAAGCAGATTTGCACCCAAAAATGAAATGCCGGACATGCTTCAATCGAGTTAATGAGGAGATGTGGCAGGCTTGGCCTTTTCTGATATCACGTGGTCTTCTATTTTGAGTGCAAGTAATATCCAGTAGTTTTCCGTTTGTTGTGGTTTAGGAGTCGGAGCAGCAAGTTTAACGAATTCTGCATCTCTTCTTCTTCTTCATCGGAGAGCAGATGGTTAAATCCTGTCTGACCAGAAGTTACTGAAACATCTGATTGAAACACATCTCTGAGTGAACTCTCTGTAGAGCGTCTCGGTGAGGATAACACTCTCTGCAACACTCCTGTTCCCCCCGAGTGCTGCCAGGAAGTCATCAACCCCGCTACATGGAGAGAGGAATTATGGGAAGAAATTCAAAGCAGCCAGTTTTTGTATTTTATTTCAAACCACCTGCTCAGTAGATTAGTGTAGTTCAACTCCCAGCAGGTCGTCATTAACTTGGGGTTGGGTTTTACATCGTACATCAGGATTTACTAACCGGGCCGCTACGTAAACGAGTGTGCAGAGCGCCGGTGTTAATCTCCCGGCAGCTTCTGTTCACCGGAGCTGTTTCTGCAGCTGGTTGCAGAGCAGCGTGACGCTCCTGCAGCCTCCTGCTCCACAGAAAATGACATATCACATGTTCCTGTTCGCTCTTACGTAGAAAACCATCAAGGAGGTCATGAAACTGTGAACGGGAAGCTGCATTTGGTCCTTCAGGCGAGGGGAGGGGGGAGGGGACGGATCCACGGATGTGACACTGTAATAAGAAGGTCGTCGTCTGGTTACTGAGTCACATTAAGAAGGTCGTGGAGATGTCAAGCTTAACTGCTTCTGGTCACGAGGCTTATCGATTGCAGCAGGCAGGAAAATCCACCGCTGATACGGATATTAGAGAACTGAGCTGTTTTTGATTCTGATGAGTTATGAAAGGGGCTGAAATTCAAAACCCAATGATGTCGCTATATTATAGGTTTTTGTGTAATCCTGCAACAGCTCGCCCAACAAGTGGACACGACAGTAACAAATCATGAAAATAAACTTTATATTTCTGATGTGAGGGTGGGGAGGAAGAACTGAAGCCGCTCTGTGGTCGTAACAATCAGTAAAATGTAAGTTTAATACCAGATAGATTAGATTCTAACACCTCACAACCAAACAGAGAAATGAAGTTGAGCAGATAAACCTCTGAAGTGCAATGAATAAAACTAGTATTTCAAAAAAATGGTGATTCTCAAACTGCTTCTTGACATTTTCTCACCTCACAAACATGCCGATCTTTTTCTGCATTTAAAGAACACGTCTGAGAAGCTTTTATGCACCAGGTTGTTCAGGCTTTTATGAAATGATGATGATGAGTTTCTCCGAAAAACCACTTCACGGTTCATTTAAGAGAGTAATTGATTGATCTGCAACAGGAACTTTAAGACGTCTCTCTCTCTCTGACGGTCTATTTCTGTGGCTTTTAAATAGGATGAGCGTTTTTATGTTTCGTTTATCGTTCAGTCACGTGTAAATTCCGCATGTGCACACGTGTACGCAAGCAACTGTAAAGTTTTAAATTCAACGTGCGAGAGCAGAGAAGAAAGAAAGATTCTCTATTCAAGTCACGGTTCAGTTCAGGATGCAGCCAGGATTCACGGCTGCTAGCCGAGGTCAGGGCAGTTTGAGGAACCTACAGAAGCGCAAACACTGGAAGCATCAGAATAGCAGATTTGAGTTTGAGGGGAGCTTAGCGCCGTCTGAGAAAAGGCTCAGCAGGCTGGTAGTTTCGCCTGGCACCGCCTGAGGTGAGCAGAAGTCGCTCAGGGAAACTATTCAGCTGCCCAGTCAATAATGGCTGCTGTCGGTCCACACAAAATCCCTGAAAAACAGCAGCGCACGTTCGGCTTCCCAGATTCTTTGGGATGTTTGCCATTCACCATAATTGCTAATTTCCCTTAACAGAAAAGGATTCTTTTTTTTTTGCAATTCAGAGTAAATCACGTCATAGAATCTACCCAGAAATCTGTCTTATTAAACTGCGATGAAAGCCCGGGCCACATTTGTTTTTTCCTCACTGCTGTTTTATGGAGTGTTTCGCCTAAACGATATGCAGAAATGAGCCCACAGGCATCCTGTGGTGTAAAATGATGGATTGAGTTTAAATCTCTTTATCAGGGGGGCGTCTGGTTTTGTTCCCGGTAAGTTTCACATCCGTGCGTTTTACATTCATATTGTGAGGAAACCTACAGTTCAGACTCCAGAGACCATATTTTCTTTTTCTCATGTTGTCTTTTTTGTTCACATGTGAAAATAAATGAAAAAATGTGGAATTTACATGTGAAGAAGCAGATTTCATGTGATTTAATGAGGCGTGTCTGCATCTGGAAATCTTCAGTCATTTGTAAATAGAGCAAATTGTTGGTGGAAATGTTCAGTTTACATGTTGCGTTATTTCATTTTCACATTTTTAGTTGTTCACATGTGAAACCATTTTCCTTTTTTACAAAAGAATATTTTTGTGCCATGTTTTGTTTACACGTGTAAATTCTAATCATCATGTGAAAAAACACATGAATATGTTTAATTTCACAAGTGAACATTTTCATTATAGGTGGAAAAAGCTAATTACTTGTGAAAATGTCCTGTTCACAGGTGACATCATTTTAGTTCCACATTTTGTTCCCACAATTTATATTGTGTAGAAAAAAATAGACAATTGTGTGTAAAAATGTGAGGAAGCAAATTTCATGTGATTTTGTGAGCCATGTTCAGCTTCCATCAGTGGAAAATTAGGTTCAATCTCTCATTTTCCTTTTTTAACGTGTTAAAATTTGAGTTCACATGTGAAAATATGATACCGTGGAATTCACATGTAATTTAATGTCATTATGTGCCATATTTGTTGTTTTTATGTTATAATTTTCATCCTCATGTGGAAAAAAAGCCAATCATATGAGTTTTTATGTAATTCACATGTGAAAATTTGAAATGGCACATGTGGAATTTCCCTCTTTTTCTGATTCTGGCGAGACGCTCCTTCCTGACCTCACCTTGAAGCCTCTGATGGGACTCGGTTTGGACGAACCCGTCTCCTCGTTGCTGCTTGACTTGCTGCTTTGACTCGGATGAAACACAGCAGTTGTGAAGTGACCGACTGACGGATAAACAAGGACGAAGTTCAGTCGAGGCACCGTTACGTACAGCAGAGCGGCGGCGGGCTTCTAGCGGCGGTGCCCTTGGAGTATCAGGAGGTTTTGTTTGTCACTTTGAATCGTGGGCGCACTTTTCAGCAAAGACTTAAAAACAACACCGTCTGCTCCAGGACGGCTCTACCTGTCTGCACACATCTCACACAACCCCCTGTTTGAACTTTTTACATTTTACAGTACAGATTTTAAGAAGAGTTTTACGTGACGCTGATCAGGCTGATCAAATCTCTGGTCCACTGTACTGTAGGTCCAAAGACGGTACTTCTAAATTCAGCTAAACGACTTAATGACAGTTATTTCCCTCCCAGTCTGACCGCCATTATTACACTTTTCTTATCTACTATCTTAAATCTGTTGGAGTGAACGAGTCAGTGAGTGCGAGAAGAATCAACTGCTGATAAATGCTTTTATATAAAAGTTGTCAGCTGTCAGATTCATCAAGTCGTTCACCAATTACAGACGAACAAACTGTACAAATCTATTCATGGGTTCTCAGCCACATAATAGGAGAGAAACAGCGACCTTTGCATAATAGCAGGACGAACGCAGTTGAAGAAATTACAGCTTCTTTAAATTGCCTCTCGGCCATTGTCGGGGCTTTATTGAGCCCTAATTTGAGTAAACTGCTGCGAGTCCGTAATCTATTTTTATTCTCATCTCCGCTGGAAATGATCGTCGAGCAGCGAGGTAGAAAAAAAACCCCTCTCTTATTTTTAAATGGACGTGAGTGTTTAAAGTAAGACTGAAAGTTTTGAGATGGCGACCAACTGAATGAGTCCATGTTTTCAGGCCTGTTCGCTGTCTGGTGGGGTCAGATGAGACTGATACCACTCTCATGTAGCCGGGTAGCTTAGCTTAGCTTAGCATAAAGAGTAGAAACAGGGGTTGGACCACTGAGCTTGGGTAAATTCACCACGTACGTAAAGGAACAGTTCAGCCAAAAATGAAAATGTCGTCCTACCGAGCTGCTGCACCCACGTAGACGGGCTGGATGCTAACACTTTTAGCATAGCAGCTAAATCTAAGATTTCGGCTTTTAATAAAGGGTGTTAATATCGAGGCTTCTGGAGACTCAGATCATATCAGACCAGCTGGATGAGGCTGTTTTATGTCTATTTCGGGTCTTTTTATATTTTTAATAATTCCCCATCTACTTCAGTTGTTTAGGAGAACGCTGTTTCGCAGTGAAGCTCCATAAAATGTCTTGTGTATTACAAAACTTCACCTGACTTACCTTCAGCATGGCAGGGTAGGAGATAATGACTGGATTTCCATTTGTGGATGAACTTGTGCTTCAATATTTCTGCCATATAAGACTTATTAATGCTTCAATTAATGCTCTAACCAATAGCCATGTTAGTCTCAAATTAATTTACCATGTTAAATGTCCAATTGTATGAAAATGGTCCAATGCTTCAAGCTCATCCTCTTTTACAGACCTAATACGTGATATTTCCTTCAAAAGAAATATTGTTTATGTCTCTGTCTGCTTTACTTTCGCTCGCAGCAAAGATAGGCTGGCATCATAAACTGAATCTTCTCTGAAACGTACCTACGTAAACCTCCGGGTACGTTCCTGACTAACATTTTATAAGAGAAGAGGTCCTCTGGTCCTTTCCTCTCGACTCTCCAGACCATAAAGACATCATGGTTCTTCTCATCTACCTCTCATATTAAAGATACTCTCTATAAATGTCAGAATATTCTTTTAAAGGAGATTTTAAAATTGACATTTCTACCGTACGATAGCAGCGGTGGCCTTTCACTGAGAGCTCTCCAGTTAATCGTCCTCTGAGGGACGCTTTCGGTTATCAGACTCCGATCCGGGCCGGTGAATTTACCCGGAGCCACGTCAGTAACTCTGCCTCGGCGCTTCCGCTCCAAACCACCGCGCTGTCTGAGATATTGGATTTATTCAACTTCTTCTGCGTTCGATGGCGATAATCTGATTGCACGTTGAGTTGATTTAATTTAGCATGCTTGAGACCAGACCGTGCGCGGCTGTTGACAGACTATTAGGTCGTGGCGAGGGGGGATGAGGCTGCGTGTGTGTGGGTGTAAGCTGAGACGGTTCTTCTTCACGTGACATGACGTAGTAGCTTTAGTAGATTGGGTTGCGAGTGTACTCGGGGGACTCTGCTCTGCTCGAGAGGGGCGATAACGCGACCTCTCAAACAGCTAATGAGCTCTAACAACCCGACTGATGACGCTCATGCATTAACCAAACCAGCCGGTCTCTCCGTCCGCTCGGCTCTCGTCCTCCTCCTTCTATGAAACTGAGTAAATTATGCTAATTAAGCCGAGCAGCTGTCCACGCTTTTAACATCGGGAAGTGTTTGTGTTGGGCCGCTACGCTCTGCACACAGGCCAAGGCGACACATTTGTAGTGAGTACGCTGAATTCATCAGAGTGCATTTAAATTAGGCAATTACTTCTAACTGACAACCTAAAAACTCCAAAGCCTAATCATATATATTAATTAGGCTTCATGCTGTATCTGCTTGTTTTTGCTCTGGGATGATTTCTAAACTGCTCACAGTCCCAAAGAGAAGAATTCATGTCGCCAGTTTGTCTTTTGAGGGAAACTCTGCAAACACAGCTGATGTTACTGCGCTGAAGGAGATGATTAACTCTGAGGAATTAAATTAAAGCTTTCCTTTAAATGTTCACTTCACAGTCTCAACTCTGAGAACACAAACGTATAAGAATGGCACCAGAATAAATGTTGACGATGTGAATTTCTGCAAACAGCAGCCGGGTTTCATTGTTCTATTTGATGTTGTGACAACTTAGTTATGGTTTGGTTAGGTTTAGGGTAAGAAAACGATCATGTTTTGACTTTAAACGTCTTTTCTTGCCACAATTAAAGAAGCCCAAAGTATCACGCCTACAAATCTTGAAGCACAGTCCTGAACCGCGGTCACTGGCGGTCCCAATCACCAGAATAAAAGCTGGCAATGTATGTTTCTGCAAACCGTGGACAGGTTGAGCCTTTTACGTTACATTCAATTAGATGTTAACACAACACTGTGAATATGATGTCGGTAGGTTTCGGCACAAAAACCACTTGGTTATCATTCAGAAGATCAAGTTCTGGCTCACCTGGTTGCCATCCTCCTCAGGGTGTCAAAGTTAGCTCATAAACATGAAATATAGTAACGTTTTCAATTGTGATATGAGCCGTATTGTTGAATGTTATGATACGTATGAAACATACAAATTTAATGTATCAGTGATTTGCAGAAAAGTTAATTGGCAACATTTCATTCTGGCGTTTGAGCTGAAAACTGGTTTTAGAACAACTCTGGATCTTTGGTTGTTACTATTAACAATCTGACTCTGATGTGAAGTTAAACTATTTCAAAAGGTCAAATAAATTCTGTTATGTATCCGCGATCGTTGCCTTGCTTTGTGTGACTGACTGATCCTGGCGGTGGCAGCGCTCGGGCTCGGTGTGGGTGGAGTGGTGTGGTGTGATGAATGGGAGCTGCCCCGTCACGAGATTTATACGACGGTAGAAGAGGCTGGTAATTGATGGCTCCGTAGTCTTTGCAGTGATCAATAGCTTAAACGAGTTAGCAGGGAGGCAGTTTAGATAAGCACACAGCGTATTCAATAGTTTCCTGCGATTGTTTCCAAACCGCCAGAAGTCAAAGAAACATTCTTTTACTTTCTTTTGTTTGTCTTCAGTTCGGGCTCCGGTGGACAAACAGAGATATGAGAAGAGAGACGGAGCGAGCGAGAGGAAGATAACAGCGCTGAGATGAAGCGGTGTAACAGAGTCGGCGCCACACATGTGATATCTGTCTTCGTTTTCATGTCGACGTGCGATATCTGATATTTTCTTGCATTTCCTGCTCTGGGGAAGTCATAACTGCAGAGCGAAGGCAGGTTTGAACAGCTGCCTTTCACACTTCAGCACTTTCAGCAGAGGTGGAAGAAGCATCTAGATCTTCTGCTTAAATAGCAACAGACAACTTATTTGTTTTAACTCATTATTCTGATGTAAATACTGACGGCACAACTTAATGACAACATCCACATGTAGACTGGTTCTCTGTAACCCTGTGGTGTCCTTCGGGCTCGTGCCCACGACGTTATGTTATTGCTTATCCCACCGAGAGCGTCAGTTTAAATGTAAATGCACTGAAATGTTCGATGTAGTGAAGTGAAACATGATCCTGTAACGATCCGGATCTGGGACGCTGCCGTGATCAGCTCGGATGAACTTATTGTGGCCGAAACGCTGGAGGTTTCCAGAAAAAAGAAGGTGGAATTACGGCACAAAGAGAGCTCAAACAAAAACAGGAAGAGGCATCGTTTCCCCCGGGTGCGATCCAAAGGTAACGGTGGATCCACTGGAATAACTTTGGGAAACTCTCCACTGCAAATGTGAAAATGGTGAAGAGGAAGAGTGAAAGAACAAGCAACCCCTGAGACGTCAGAGTGTGACAACACTAAAATCTCCTCCGTGAATGCAGTTTATAATATCCGGTGATGGGTGACACTGATGTAATCCCTTGTGATTTTGTTTTTCCTCATGGCCCAGAGCATGTCGGAGTTCCCACACAGTGCTAACTAATGCAGTCATATCTGCGTGCGCTGCTGTCAGACATATAGGATTTAAGTAGCTTGGCGACTCGGAGAGAGAAACATGGATGTTAAATATTCATTCAGTCGTCCTCGTCCTCGCCAGAACGGATGATGGCACGGACGCCCAACCTGTCCCAGAGCCGAGAGTGAAATAATACCGTCCAATCACAGACGTGTCCACGTCAGGACACAAGGCCGGTCCACAGCCCTCAGGGAGGCGCCATAAACACTACTGACCTTTCCCCATCTATTGACCTTTACCCGCTTCTTGTGCATTACGGAGTGCAGAGAAGACGCTCTTTCCACCACTTCCCATCCCTTCATTCCCCGAGGATGTTAAATTGCTCCAAGCTGACAGAAGCTGCTGTGGTCTTTTTTTCTGTGAGGGGGCCAAACTTGGTAAACAACATCCTGTATGTAATTAGCTGTTAAGGCAAACAAGGACATGTCAGTTAACGCAATTAAATATTCTAGAGGGTCGTATTTTGTTTCTTTGTTTGTTGGCAGGGCTGCTATTAGATCGGAAATATAATCGTTACGAAAACTGCCGCTGTCACTGGATGTCTCGCTCTCTGCTCCACACGGCCCGCAGAAAAAATGTTCCCCCACATCTCATCAGAGTTTAAATATTTAGTTTTCTCTCGTTAATCACACGCCGCCGAAGAAGCAGTCGAGAGGAGTCCTTGTGCAGAACGTTTTGGCTAGAAATAATAATAGCTGCTCAAATTGGCCCAATTAATTACGAGCCTTTTGAAAGTGAGAACCTTTAACGACATTAAATGTTTTACGGTGGGTTTCAAAAGCCAAAAAACACAAAGTTTGGATGCAGCCCAGGCGATTGCAGTGATCGGGACTCTGGTGGCAGTTTGTGTTTAAATCTGTGGTCAAAGTTTTGCCCCCACGACGAACATCGTACTGCTGAAGGAGAGAAACCAGCGGTACGGGAAGGAATTCACAGACGAGGAGCCAAAATAATCACTTCTGTTCTTCGAATCTCTCAGCGTTTTCCCTGAAGATTGGAGGTGGAGCAGCGGAGGTGTCGTGCGTGCTAAAAAATATATTGAATATTTCATCTGGAAATTCAAACATGCACATGAAAACCTAACATCAATTATGGACGACGCAACTACAGGAATTCTTGAGTTGGACACAAAAAGAAGTGCTGTAACTCTTCTCCACTACAAACACTTCTGGCGGTGTTTGCACTGATGTACTGGAGGTCGCGCCCTGTGGGATTTATGCCTACGTGATTTGCCAAACAATATTATCTCATGTGCGACCCTGAGACCCCCCAGATTCACTCCCCTGAGGGAATCTGTCATTTGTCACTGATGGACAGCTGACAACAGGGAGGAGACAGTCGGTTCATGCTGTAAACCTTCTGTGTCTTTGTATCAACAGTGTTGTTTATTTCACAGATTAGTGTTTCCGCCAAACGACTGCATTTCCTGTTTTTGTAAAGTTGTAGGACGGATTTTTCCCTTCTCAGGAACCATGATCCTGATGCTTGTTGTTTGAATCCTTCGGCTGACATACTCGTGAGCGTAAAGTTCCTGGTTTATTATGCTTGATGCTTTACTCATGTGTGAGTAAATTGGTCTAGGTTAGTTTCTAAAGTTAGATTCCTCACCATTTGTAAACCTCACTGACATGTAGCCTATAAGAAGAGGATCCTCTTCTCTGTTGATAGGCTCTAATCGCAGGCGTGTTAACTGATCTAGATGTGAAGCGATCATAGCGCAAAATAATATAACATTAAAGGTAGCCTACACTGTAAGAAGGCGTCCTCTGATCCTCATCGTTAAGACCTCGTCTGTCCTTTCAGTTGTCAATTTCTCAGCTATCACACACGACGCCCTGCCGGCTGGACCGCCATGAGAAAGAATGAGCTCGTAGGACTCATTAAAGTTGTTCTTATACCCAAACTCGAGGGTGAAAGGCCATCCGTCATAGAGAGGTGGGAGACATATCGACTAAACCCAGTCTCGCCTGGAAGGTATTCCCGGCGTTGCACTCTGTTGTACTAATTAAAACGCCACGAAAGAGTTGACAAATGAACAAACAGAGCAGGAGAGTCCAGAACTGCACATATTCTATCATGGTGAACCAACACAAAAGACGCAAAGTTAAAAATTCCTCTTTCACGTTCACTGTAATTTATTCTTTCACCATTTGGACAAAGTTTTGATAAGCGGACACAATATATGATGAACTGTACACACATGAACTCTTCCAGCTTTTCGCTGACAGAAAATATACTGTACATAACCACCTTTTTAAAGAGAGAAGTAAAAAGGAAATCGGGGCCTCTTAAAGAATACATTCAGACAGAACCGCTTTGGTCCAGAACGGGGGAGAGACCCAAGCTGCTGGCTTCGAAAAAACATACATGGTCACAGCTTAAAATACATGTATTAGTTGGAAATAAAATCAGCAATATACTTATATACTCTACTAAATACTATATCTTTACTCAAGGTGCACGACATTCCTTTGTTTCCGTGTCAGTGTCTGAATATTTCTCCTCCAGCAGCAGCAGCAGCGCCAGCGAGGATCCACCTGCTTGATAACAATCCTCGACAGACGCTGATGAAAAACAGACTCGGCCTGCAATTTTTTATTTTTTTTCCAACACCAGCACCTGGCTGAAGTGTAAATGCAGCGCTATTATGTGGATGACGAGCACGTCGCTGAGGAATCGCACAAGCACGGCTTCCATGATGAAACCCAGCCGCGTCGTCCTCGAGCCTCACACCGACTTATCGTCCCTCGCCGCTGTTTGAAGCCCGTTTCACTGCTTTATATCAACCCAGTAGCCAATGATTCATCCCGCTGTAACACATCAACAAATACTGAACCATACACATTCATACCGACCTGAAAATATACTTGAGCACACGCACGCACGCACATTCGCACGGATATGTTATGAAATATATCGACAGCAATCAAATAAATCACCTGTATAAACACACACACACATATATATATATATACACACACAGTATTTACCAATTATAAATTAACATTGTGCAAATAGTCATACATACAAAGTCAAGTTAGTTCTGGCGAAACTCAAAAGATTAATGGCGGCTCGGCGGGCTCGGCTTCCCTTTTTTAAAAATACATGTGTTCGGAAGTGAACGTACCGCCGCTCGTTCAGCTTCCTTCGACACGCGAACGCTTCGCTGGAGAGGTTTTTTTGTTCAACTTTTCTTTTTTTTAGGCTGCAGAGTTTTGTTCGGAGATTCGAGAAGCTGAATAATAAAAAAAAAACACTGTCTGTGGAGTAACCGGGCCGCATGCAGCAGAGGTGGCAAGAAGTACACACATTCTTTACTCAGTACGCACAAATACTTGTGTTTTAAAAACAAAGACGAGAGGTGGAAGAAGAAGAAGAAGAAGAAGAAGAAGAAGAAGAGAGTATCAAAGTAAAAAAGGATCCCTCATTTCTACCAGCTAAGACTATAAACTTAAAGGTAGAATCAGTCGGATTCGTCCCAGCTGTTCCTGAATGCACCACAAAGGCAGGCGATTGTTGAGTTTTTGGTTTGTAAAGCGTCCCGAGCAGCGACAAAGTGAGAAAATAAGTAAAATCCAGGCAGAGAGCTGCAGAAACGAGACACTAAAACGACTTTTCTCCCCGTTCCAGTCGCCCTCTCTGTTGGAAAAGGCGACGAGCAACGAGGCGAAATAAAATAATAATCGATAATTCCGCTCGAATGCGTTAAAACTAAAGTAACGAGCCTGTTTTGAAATGTAGGAAGGGAAAAAATAAAACGTCAGGAAAATAAATACAGACACCTTGTACCTTGTTACTTCCCACCTCTGGCATGCAGTCACTGATTTTGGCCTTTTTTTCTGCACAGTGGATACAGATGTGATGACTCAACACGGTTTCTAAGCGAAGCTCGCTAAATCTGCATGCACGACAGCCTATATTCAACGTCGACAACACCCTTTTCTTCCAGAGATGTTATTTTGAGTCACAGTGTCGACACTCACACTTCATGCGTGTGTGGCTTTTACAGTTGATGCGTATTTTTATCCTTTGATTTGAGAGCACGGTCTCCCCTATCAGTGTTCGTCCCAAGGGGAGGCTGAGCGCAGCGCTGTGTAGGAATTTTAAATAACACGGCGAGGCGTGCGTGAGTCAGACGACTTCCTGATGAGACGGGAGGGAGAGAAAAAACATATTCAATGGCACAGATTTGCAACGATTCCCCCCCCCCGTTGACAACACACCTCGCACATTTACACAGTAGCCCTCAGCAGCTTATTAGCTTATTAGCTATAATTAGTCTCTGGACCTTTTTTTTTTGTTAATGTCTGCTGTACATGTGAGCCAGGAATGAGAGCAGCTGCCAATATCCAACAGAACACTGTGGTCACCGTCACGTCTGAGGTACAGTCAGCAGAGAGCTTCTTCGAACTCTGTACATTGTCATTAAAGAAACAGCAAAGCGACAAAAGAAGAAGAAGAAGAAGAAGAAAGAAGAAGCGTTGACTCTGTTCTCTAACACCTGGTCCTGTGTCACTTGTGTTTGTCTGTATGCAGTTCAATGTCCAGTTTGTCTTTAAGCTCCAGTACCACAAAACACACATTTGATACACAGCACAAATAAAAGCGGAGGCTTCGAGCGAGGACCCTGTGTCTTTTTTTTTTTCTTTTTTTTTGTTGCCGCTGTTGTTTGAGGTTTTTCTTGTTATTTTACATGGCTTATCTGCCTCCAGATGCTCGACAAGCATCAGTTTTCTCTCACAGACGAGGCTCACAGCACACATTAGACATTTCGGCGTGGAACGTCCGCTGCTCAGGCTGTGGAGAGGCGCTGAGTGCCGCTCGGTCCCCCAGTCACGCTGATCCCTCTGACAGATGACTCTATCAGCTCAGCTCCTCACAGCCACCCGGGGCAGCATGTCAGAGCCACACGAGAGCCGAGCGCCCTCCAACTTCATCCTCCGAGTTCTCATCACAGGAGCCCGTCACAGGTGGCTCTCCACGTTCTCTCGCTGGCCCTCGTAACGATGCACCTTGTCCATGAGGCCGATGTCCTCCACGAGGGTGCAGTTGCTGATGGTTCCCTTGTGCAGCGGCGAGGTGCAGCGGCCGTCGTCCTTACTGTGGATCGCACCGTTGTGGCATCCGGCCACAAGCATGTGCCTCTCCTCGGGCGTGCAGGCCGGGGTGGAGGATTTGGCGATGTCCGGGAGATGAGGCAGTCGAGGGACGTGGTTCAACAGGCTGCCTGTCTTGGTGTTTGGGGTATTGCTGTACGTGTGGCGGTACTCCTCCTCGATGTTCCTCCCCAGCTTCCAGCGCTTCCACTTCTTCAGGATCTCGGACTGCACCTGAAGAAGAGGACGGAGAGGAAAGTGGAGAGGAGAAGCTGACAGAAGTGTTTTTCAGGGTTGTTCTGACAACTGCTTAAAATGCTGGAAACTGAATCCGCTGTTACACAATCCAATACCACATCGTTGATTTATTAGAAACTGGACCCTGCTACTTCTGAGCAGCGTCCTGTCCAGCTGTATGCAACAGATTTGTTCCCGCACAAGCAGCCAAAACCCAGAAACAGAAAGCGAGTCGGTATCAGGAATTGTGTTTTCGTCACGCTGACGGGGAGACTCACTTCTTTGTTGACAAAGCAGTACAAGATGGCCACCAAGAGACCCTGTGGAGACAACAACACTGAGTCAGCACCCGGGATTAACACGATCGTGACAGATTCAAAATCAAGAACACTTCATTTTGAAAATCAACAGGGAGTTTATTGACGTGATGCGATAACGCAGTTGCAGTTGAGGACGTTGGAGCATAAATATAGAATAGAATTTTATGATGAACAACTTTTAACGTCTTCTGAACGCAGTCTGATGATTTATATGATCTGCTGCTTGTTACTGCTCACTTCTGGGAATCAAAAATCGGCATGTAAGAATTAATTTCATTGTTAAAATGTTCTTATAGAGTTTATTCTGACTCATGGCTGAACTTTATCATTTCTGACGGCGCCCTCGTCTCCCTCTGGCTCAATCAATCAAGCCAATTTTGTCCCCCGTTGTTTTTTGCTGTAATCTGAAAATAACCCCGCAGCAAAAAGGTCACTGTTGTTATGTCCCAGCGTGCTGCAGCCAGTTAGCAGCGCAGATGCAACATTATGTTAATATAATGCC